>OX366523.1:15582787-15805287 GCA_947256265.1 Acronicta leporina
GCACCAAGTCATGAGCATGATGTGTTTATCAGCATGGTTACACTCAACCATATTGGAGGGGATTTTCTGTGCCCCACAGGGAGGTCACAGCAAATCCCCCATCCATGAGTTTCTAGAGCTTTTAAGCATACAAATCACATCAAAAATAACATTGTGGAATGCAAATAAATTATATGAATATGGAATAAAACAACTCAACCAACAACACCACTTAATTTTACATGCTATCACCTCTGTATTCCCTGATGTATAAATTGCAAACTCTGAACTGCAATTGAGGATTTTATAAAAAAAAACCCAATTACACTGCTCGAACTGGGAATCCAACCCAGGGCATCTAGTGTAGCTGTCACACTCAGGACCACTAGGCTGATGAGGCTGTTTTTTTTACATACATACTCTCCCGCCTTTTTCTCACTAGGCAGAAACTAAAGTCAGCTACTTGTTACGATTCTTGCATACCCTTCCTTTTTCCACATTCATACATCTTCATACGCACCTCATGCATATGAATTGGCAAAGGTTAATGTATAAAGTAGGTTCTTCTAAACCACTCAATCAAATACTGTAAAGTTGTGAAAGAATTGTACAAGGCTACCTACTTTACTATACAAAGGTTTATGATATTCATATAACAACTAATGAGTAGGGTGGCCAAATGCAAATATTTAAAGGGTAAGGTACCTACTCTGTTTTTCGCGCTACAAAAATTTAGGAACCCGTAATTAGCTAAATTTAATATGGAAGCTCCCATATTTTTACAAATTCCGCCATTGATCAAGGCTGAGGTGCGCGGCTAAACATTGTGTTTTTTAATATAAATTTAAAAATGAAATTTGCTTAGATTGGGAATCGAACTAACAACACAACGTTGGTGGCGAACCGAAGTGAGCATTTCAGCTAAGGTATATTGTGTATATACAGGGCTCTAATTATTGTAAATGTAAGGTTTATTGTGTATATACAGGGCAGCGTATAGCAGAGGGCTGTTTTGGCGCACTGTGAACAACAGCGATGGTAATGGAGGCGTCCCCGTCCCCGCAGAGCGTCGGTCGCGAGTTTGTGCGGCAGTACTACACCCTACTGAACAAGGCGCCCGCCCACCTGCACAGGTAACCACATTTCAACACACATCTCGTCTAGTAACAAACACTCAATTCAATTTATACCCACATGTTATAGGTGGCGTGCCTATTGCCATTTACTGGGCAAATTCCAAACTCCGAGCTGCAACTGAGATTTTCAATGAAAACCCAATAACACTGCTCGACCTTGGGGATTTGAACCGGTGACCTAGCGTAGCAGTTGCACTTGGGACCACTAGACTAACAAGGCAGTTACATGATATGTATATTTACACATAATTACCACATAAAAAAACAGATTTACAATAATTGATCAAGGTAAACACGATGAAACACATAGTTATTGAAGGCTATCAATATGTACCAGGCTTGGCTCTGTCCTAATTCTTTAACTCATTACCACCATAAACAAGTTTTCGTTATAGTCTACCAAAAAAGGACATGACTGCGAGATACGAGATAAGACATGGTTTAGCTCATTCATTCTGGGTATTGCAAGTTGAATCAAGCAAATGTATTATGAGTTAAATATGCTATTCGGTGTTTTCGTAAATCACATCTTAAGACATACCTACTTCATATATCATAATTAACCAAAACACATGTGTGTAGGCATGAGAATAATTGTTTTTTTTTTTCATTTGATTTTTCATTATCCCATACGAAATTTCGCAGTCTGCTACTTTTTGTCCGCAAAGAATTTTCATTCACAATAATTTATTTACACTTGCTATTTTGCTACTTACAATGAAATCATGAACAAAATGCGATTCATTAAAATACGATTTCATTGAAATGCGATTTTGAAGTAGGCTTTGCAAAATAGGCGCAGGTAAGAAAAAATAAAAATAATATGATTTTTCACATGCTATTTGCGAAATGCAGATACTTTTGCAGGAATAAATATTTATTACTGTGCCAAGACGGCGACAAAACCCCTCCTCTACAGTCATTCTTCTATGAGCATAAATCATAATGTCAAATTTTAATATTTATTAGCAAGTCAACCACCTTACGGGGGCTTGTGGACTATTTAATATATTAACAGTGATGAACCTACGTTGCTGGTTGACCCCACCAGCCAGAATACAGACTTTAGATTGATAGCCAACATAGTGGCATGATGACTTAATCATTTCGCATAATAAGTAAAACGATTGAACAATAAATAATTAGGGACAATTCAATAATTTCTTGTTAGATGTACCTACACGATTTCCGATGAGCCGAAGACGTACGCCCAGTCACACGGACGTTGAGCAAGATAGGATCTCTGAACCCTCATTTGCATGGTTCTGGACCAAGTGAAACCAGACATATAACACCATGGTACTAAACATGGTGCTTGATCAAGCCCTGTGACTTGTAAATGATTACTCTAATATATAATAACACGCCTATATTCTCCGAAGGGGCGAAGGGTATTAAAACAGAGGTGTACTAATGTACACCCGAAGTTCGTCGGCATGTGTTGGTATCATGTAATATAAAAGGAGGCGAGCCAATTGTATTAACCGGGCACAGATCCCATTCTCCGAAATTCTACTGAGAATTTCGTAAAAATACTTATAACTTTGCTCAACCTGGGAATCCAATCCAGGACCTCTAGCGTAGCAGTCGCGTTTGGGACCGTTATACTAATAAGGCAGTTCTACTAAGAATGAAAATGTAGTGGTTGCATTTTTTATATAAAAGTATTACACATTAAGGCTCACTCGCACCAACTTCATAAATGTGTTAAATTGTATTTAAACACGAAATTTCTATGAAAAATTATAAAGTTGGTGCAAGTGGCCCTAAATGTAGAACCATTCATTTAAGTAGATACTTATTTTTATCATTTCACTCATATGCAAAAAGAACTACTAAATACTTTTTGAAACAAAACGATGCCTTTATATTTCCAAGTCTAATCTATTTCTATATCCTTAAAATTGGTTCAGGGGAGTAGTAGACAAGTGGACAATATTTAAATACCTCATAATATGTATTATTGTAATAACATAAAATCATGGTCATATAATATACCGGCCTACCGTAATCTTATACATCAAGTGCGGGTACACATCGGATTTTCACTTGTATTGTTCGTTTGTCCATTAGTCATACTCGTGAATTCGTGATGTAACACATTATATTATTATAGTTGCGCACTCTTTGAAACCTGTTCTTGGGAACTAAACTAACTGCTGCCTTTTTTATTGAAATACGAGACGTCTCCCGCGGTGTTACCCGCGTGGAATATTATCGTTTTATTAATTCCGTGGGAATTTCCACGTGTATGTCCGCTTACGTCACAAGCCAAAGTGGCTTAGCGTTTATCATTTCAATCGCTCCAGCGCTGATTTTCAGTGGGGCCTATAAATTTGCTGAATACCTTATTGGTATTCAGCAAAAAACAAGACCAACGTAACCGTCCAGCATCTCCGAGCGGGACGGCGGCACTCATAAGGCGCATTTCCCCACCTGAAAAAAGGGGTATAGGAGTTCGAAATACTATTGCAGCAACTGGTACTATCCTTACAAAAACTCGATAACTTATAAATACAGAGACTCGTAAATGTGTGCATTTGTTGTGCAGATTCTACAATAACTACTCGTCGTTCGTACACGGGGGCCTGGACGCGCCCAACCGCGAGACCCTGCCCGTGGTGGGACAGAAGCAGATCCACAACCGCATACAGCAGCTCAACTTCCGAGACTGCCATGCCAAGATCAGCCAGGTAACAACCAACTAACCTTTTTACCCGACTGCGCCAGAAGGAGGGCTGTGTTTTTACTACAGGATTCTTTACGTCCAAGCAAGCACTGAAACATCGGATTACTTATAATCTATAGACAAATAGTTTACAGGTGTATTTATAAACTAATGACATGTCGAAATTGATTGATTGATTGACTGCCTCTACGTCTTATGCCTCTCGTTAATTTAAGGGAAAATATAGGTGTTTTACATTATATAGGTAACTTTTATAAAATTTGTCATCTCTGTTCAATCATTTTCAGACCTAACAGTCTGAAAGACGGTCGAACACTTTTTTCGGTCTTGAAACATGGAAACAAAGGTATTTCAGGTAATCATCATATGCTCCAGACACAGCTACAATCGATAGTATCTAGTGGAGATAGCATCACGTTTTATTGACGTCAACATTAGAAATATAATAAAGGTTCACTATGTGTTTTGGAGTGGACACAGCGACTCGGCATACGTAGCGTAGGACGCACTCCGGCAAGATGGAGTGATTTGCGAAAGATTACTGGCGGAAGCTGGATGCGACAAACCGACGACAAGGTGAAATGGCGCACATTGCGGGAGGCCTACGTCCTTCGAAAAGTAAGAAAGTACAGTTGTGACATTATGACGTCACAACGCAGCGCGGCGCGTTTTTATTCACGTGATTTTCATTAATTTTTAATTGCTTATAATTAGAAAAAATATTTTTTTAAGGTTTTCGCATCAAATAACAATACTATTAATAATACAGTTTTAAAATACATAAAAAATATCAACGTTTATTTTTTTTCAAAAGCCTATTTCCCTAAGTAAGATATTGTCATTGTGTTGTTGTTGTATGTAGGTAGACGCGCAGGCGACGCTGGGCAACGGCGTGGTGGTGCAGGTGACGGGCGAGCTGTCCAACGGTGGCGCCCCCATGCGCCGCTTCACGCAGACCTTCGTGCTGGCCGCGCAGTCCCCCAAGAAGTACTACGTGCATAACGACATCTTCCGCTACCAGGTCTTACATACTATATGTACAAACTAGCTACTGCCAGCGACTACGTCCGCTTGGAATAGTTACTTGGTCTTAGCGTGATGATATATAGCCTATAGCATTCCTCAATAAATAGGCTATCTAACAATGACAGAATTTTTCAAATCGGACCAGTAGTTCCTGAGATTAGCGCGTTCAAGCAAACAAACAAACTCTTCAGCTTTATTTATTAGTATAGATAACACAATACGCACCTATTGACCGTCGGTAGCCTAATGGCTAGGGCGTCGGACTAGCAATCATGTGGTTGCGGGTTCCAACCCCACCCATTGCACTACCGACATGAGCCCACTCGTAACACAAGCATTTAGCTTAGCACGAGGGGTTAAAAGGAATACTAGTAATGTGCAACCCACATTGCAAGCAAGGTTTTTAAAAAAACATAATTAAAAGTACTTAGGTCTTATTATAATTATATACTGTTAACATCAGTTCATTCTGTGATCAGCCGCTTAGGCATACAAATATCTCAAAGAAATTATAAAAATTTGTTAATTACAATGTCATATGGGATAGTCATACATTAAATATTCATTTATATAGAAACTAGCTTCTGCCCGCGACTTCGTCTGCGTGGACTTCAGATAAAACGTAGCCCATGTATTATTCCAGACTATAATCTATCTCTGTATCAAATTTTATCCAGATCCGTTCAGCCGTTCTGGCGTGAAAAAGGCATCCATTCATCCATCCATCCATTCATCCTCACATTATAATATTAGTAGGATAGGATAAGTAGGATAGCAAACGGTCAAACGGACATCAACATGGACACTACATTTTTATCATACTCTTTTACTTATTTAAAAATTCGCCATCAGTGTAGAATGAATGTTCAATGAGGTATTGGAAAAGTTTACTTTTGAATACATGATTACCTCTGTACTCCATAATATTATTAGGGATCTTATTATAAAAGAATGGGTATATATATCCCTACTAATATTATAAATGTGAAAGTAACTCTGTCTGTCTGTCTGTTACGCTTTCCCGCTTAAACCTCTCAACCGATTTTGATGAAATTTGGCACAGACAATCTTTAGACTCTGAGAAAGGACATAGGCTATATATCATCACGCTACGCGGACGAAGTCGCGGGCAGAAGCTAGTTCTTTTATAATAAGATCCCTAATAATAATTATAAAAGAATGAGCTGAGCACGTAAACCCGTCGGTCCCGGTTGTCATATCTTCACAATTGACAATTGTTAGTGGTAGTCAGAAGCCCAAAAAAGTCTGACAACCAGGCTATCCTCCGAATATCGGTATTGCCCAGATATGGGTTGCGGAGTCTGATGGCAGTCGCCTCGTGTAAAATACTGATATTCAGTAGCATCCGGGTAGACTGGAAGCCGACCCCAACATAGTTGGGGAAACGCTCGGAGGATGAGGATGATGATTATAAAACAATGGCTAAGAGGTTAGAGAAATTATGATATTAGACATATGTAATACATAAAAAATACACAAACGATCACAATACTCACTGTATTGTGATCGTTTGAACAAAGTGCTAACAGGATTGAGTTGACTTGCCACATTTTAACGAAAATTATTTGAATTGATTAGTACTAATTTATACGTTACTAATATGTGGTGTCGTTACAGGACATAGTGTTCTCGGACGAAGAAGGTTCGGGCTCGGGTCGGTCGGAGGGCGAGGAGGAGGAGGCTGGTGGCGCGGGGGGCGCGTACTTCCCGCCGCCACCGCCGCCGTCGGCCTTCCCCGCGGCGGCCTTCCCCGCGCCGCCCGCGCCGCCCGCGGCCCCGCCGGCCGGGCCGGGCCCCGCGCCCACGCCCCCCGCGCCCCCCGCGCCGCCCGCCGCCCCGCCGCACCTCAACGGACACCCGCAGCAGCACGACGAGTCCACCCGCCACCTGGTGGCCGCGCTGCAAGGTACCATACTTCCATTACTACTCATTCAATCGAAGAACTCGCAAAGCTAACAAATGCGTCAAACATAAAATTCTGTTTATATGGCCAGAATGTTTATCAACGTTGTATGAGAGTACAAAGAGTGGAATATGAAACTTTTTCTGTATAAAATAAGATGACGAGCACGGTGCGTCGCAACACGCACAAGTAACTGCCACATGGTATTAAACTTGACAACTTACAAATATAGTGATATAATTATGAGGTTGTTGTGAATTAGTCAACCATGAGTTGGTTTTTTTTAAATAAATTTAGCTGAACATATTTTTTTCTCTATTACATATATCTAATGTGAAATTAGTGATGTTTCCATTTGTTTCACTCACTGAATTGGGTTTTGTATTTGGTAAATTGAATTAATTTGATTGTGATTAACATGAGGCTTTGAGAAATTTGATACCGTGCTATATATAGAGAGTTCTGAAGATGATGAAGTGGGTAGAATGACACGTGGCAGCTGCTGTTGAGGTCTTTGGAGTTATCAATGAACGTGACGACATGAGTTGGTGTGACGTCAGCAATATGTTGTTGTTGCAGCGACCGGCATAGGACACGAGCCGGAGCCGGAGCCGGTGGCGGCGGCGTCGCCCCCCGTGGGCGTGGCGGCCGCAGCGGGCCCGGGGGGTCCTGCGGGGCCGGCGCCCGTGCCCGGGGCGGCCCCGGCGGCCGCGGCGCCCGCGTCCCCGGCCGCGCCTGAGCCCGAGCCGGCGCCCGAGCCCGAGCCCGAGCGCGAGCCCACACCGCCGCCGCACCCACGTCAGTGCAACTACATAATAATTAATATTTGGAAACCAATTCTTCAACATACCGCGACTTCTGGTTTAAAAATGTTATGTGCATTTGCATGGAGTATTGTGCACAGCGGTTTAAATAGGACTACTTTCTTTTTGCAATAACAAGTCACAATATCGCCATTCTATTTATCATTGTGTTCAATCAATGTCATAAATTTCTTAATAATGCCGATTGTTTGCGGCTATTCCTGGACAAAGAAAACAAACGTATCGATGACTATTTAGTTTAGACTGCTTCTGCTAGTTAATTGTCGCAAAACTAGATGTTCATAATGTTGCATCTGGAGTTCTTCCTACATTATTTAAAGAAGGTTTTTAACAAAAAATGATGTTTTTGTTAGAAAGTAATGTTTTTCTTAAAAATATTATAACGATCACAAGCTTCTTATGTATAACATCACAAACAATAAGCATAGATCATTATTATTTTCACATATTGAGTTAAATAACTTATTTATCTGTTATTTATTTTATTTATATAAAAAATATAGAGACAATATTGTAAGATTCAAATTTCTACTACTACTTGAGAATTGAGTATTTTATGTATTAAATTGTAATTATAATGAATGAAAAATGTTTGTATCTACAGCGGCGGCGCCCGAGCCCAAGACGTACGCCAACCTACTGAAGTCGGGGTCGGGCAGCGGCAGCAGCGCGGCGGCGCGCGCCTCGCCCCCCGCGCCCGCCGGCCCCGCGCCCGCGTCCGCCCCCGCCCCCGCCCCCGAGCCCCGCGCCCGCCACCCGCGCGCCCCGCACGCGCCGCACGCGCCCCCGCCGCCACCAGGTGACCTAAACCCATTTCTATTATACCACCAAATCCATAATCAAACTAACGTGCCATCAAAAAGTTGCTTTTATGCAACACCAAACATTATGCATTATATATATAGGCTCTGGTTGTACAGGTCTTTGAATAATGCTACTAAAGTATCTGTGTCATCTATGAAATATTGGCTACATCTGAGTAGGTATATTTTAGATAGCATGTTAAAACGCATTACACTAAAAAAGAAATTGCCCCACAATAGATTTTTTTCCTGTATCGTGTTGCTTTAACAAACACGAATTCTCACATACACAAACGCCCCGACCCGGAATATATTTACTTCAATAGCCGATTGCAAGTCACTAAAGTAGTTAGATCTTTTTCGTTTTGCGTGACTAGTTATGACCGCTACTGTACATGGAAAGGTATTTTTCTGTTGATATCCTGAGGCTTTTTAAAATTCTGCCGGATTGATGTCTGGCAGATATTTTCGGGTAACATGCTGTCGGTTTAATATTATGTATGTTTAGAAGTAACATTTGTGTATTATGACAGCGGAAGGCGGGCGGCGCTACTCGGACGCGCAGCAGCTGTTCCTGGGCAACCTGCCGCACTGCGCCACGGAGGAGGAGCTGCGCGCGCTGTTCGGGCGCTTCGGGCCCGTGGCCGAGCTGCGCGTGCACAGCAAGCCCGCCGCGCCCGGCGCGCCGCGCCACCCCAACTACGGGTTCATCACCTACGAGACGTCGCAGGCCGCGCACGACTGCCTCAACGCCGCCGTCAGTAGGCCTCGGCCGCACTCGCTATGTGTAGTGTGCCGCGTACAGCAGCGCGCGTCAACCGTGTCTCGTTGTGTTGCAGCCGCTGTACTTCCCGACGGACGGCTCCGACGCCGTCAAGCTCAACGTGGAGGAGAAGAAGACCCGCGGCCGCGAGCCGCCGCGTCGCCGCCCGCTGTCCTCGCACCGCGCCGCCTTCGCGCCGCGCGCCGCCTACCGCCGCTAGGCCGCCCCGCCCCGGCGCCCCGCGCCCCCGAGCCGCCCCGCCCCGGCTCGCCCCGCCCCGCCCCGCGCGCCCCTCACCGCTGCGGGTAGCCGGCGCGACCTCTTCTTTTGTACATTTATTTGATCAGCGCCCGCGACGTGCAGCGGCGGGGCGGCCGCGACCCAGACGCTCTCATGATTTCGCTACCGCGTTCTCGGTCGGCTCGGGCGGACTCGGGTGAGCTCGGGTGGGCTCGGGTCGCGCGCGGTGCCTCTCGGTGACGACGCCAATATTTTGCATTCTGTGATTTCACAGCCTACGTAGCTAGTCCGTGGGATCTTCGCTTCGATGTGACGAAATTAGCTAATCCTCGCACAGAAGACGTCCCGCGGGCGGTGGGCGGGCGACGTGCGGCGCCGCCCGCCCACCGCCCGCCGTCTTCACTTATGTAAGATATGCTAAGCTTCTATAATGTGTTTCGTTTTTAATTCGACATTGAAATGTGAATTTAAGTTAATTAATGCGTCGTGTAGGTATGTATCGTTATCGGGTGCGCGAGCGAGGGCCGAGTGCGGCGGCAGCGTGACGTAGTTACTGATGTCGCGCCCGCTCGCTCGTGCACACAAACAGAAACCTTAACGAAATTCCGCGGCATCGTTCAGTCGGAGCTAGCTGCGCCTCGATCGAATTTCGTTTAAGTTAAGTGATGGGCGGAGCGTTCACGCAGCCGGCAAACGCGCCCTCGAACGATAAATAGAAAAAAATACATATGAGTGTAAATAGTTGTTAGGTTTTATGTTAGGCGGGGCCGCGCCGGGCCCCGCCGCCTCGCGACTCGACAAAATAATAAATTGTAGACTAGCTCCAAAAATCTTTCCAGAACTATAAATAACGTATTTTGTATTTAAAAATAAAATGTATGTTGTGTGTCGATTCGCCAAAACGATATTGATGCAAATGTTCTTATGCATTTACTTAGGTCTGTATTGAAGTAATTATGTGACGGATGCCGGGCGCGCAGTAGCGTGCGGATACACCTCCGATGTCGCACAGCCGAGCGGGACTGTGCGGGCTCTCCAGCCCCACAGCCGCAACTAGTCGATGTGATTAGCCTACACTACTGCGTACCAGCATCGATAACGATTTGAAACTGTATTATATTCTAATATTATTAATATTAGTTAAAAAGAAAACTAAAAAAAATAGCAGTGACTGTATTTTTTATTTAGTTTTTCATCGGTTTTTTAACTGTACTACTAATGTTGTAAGTACATTGTTTTTCTATTGCGTTGTGAAGTGTGTGGTGTTACTACACGCTGTGCAAAATTTCGTGTACTTATTTATTGTAAATAATATTGGAGAGTCTCGTTTCGCTGTAGGAGGGCGAACATCGCGTCAGCACCGCCCGCTTGCGACTGGCACTCGTCTAGCTTTAGCTCATCGCAACACTATCAAGCTTTTTAATACATTGCTAAAACATTTTCAAGACACGATAAAAAATATATTTCCCTCATTAGTTCTTATGACGTGTAATTACTAATCAAAGTAACTATTTAAATACTCATGACACTGTACACTGGAGTGTATTGTGTTAACTTTAGTGACGATTCGTCTTCCTTATATGAATAACGTTAGATGTCACATTGCCGTGTCACCGTCGCACAGCGGACGGAGCGCGGACTGTTGGGCCCGTTTCTCCAGCGCTCATAGTACACACTTCTAAAATAATTATTGATAGCATCTACCAGTAGATTTATAATATCATGTTTGTTAACCTGCCGTACGTCTAGTAATATAAAACCTTCCAAACTGAAATACAGGGTGTAACCATGTAACATAATAAAACTGAATGTCTGAATAATTGTATTGGTAACTTAGTACCCAAGATAACAAACAGCTTTTGATTGAATGTATTTCAGAAAAGAAATAATGACTATGGTAACACTGTCAGACATCATGTTTATTATTGTATACTCTGTATAATTAGTACTACTAAATGGCTACAATGAAATAAAAATAATGTTATACTAACATATTGTTAATCGACTGTGAAGAAGGATTAACTTATCGCCGCGATATTTTGTCGTTGGATTACATGTATGACAGGCGTCGTGTATGTCACCGTCATGGGTTCATGCACGGAACACAAAGATCGCGGAACAAGGAGCCGGGCGGGCCGGGCCGCCGGGGGCCACCGGGGCCGGCCGCCGGGGGCCGCGGGGCCCGCGTCCGCCCCTGTCGCCCCGCGAGTGGGCAGGCCCGCTCCTATACTTACTCTACCATACATTCACTTGTAAACGTTGACCTTACATCTAACTATTATTCGTTACTGGAACGTTTGCAAGATAACTGAAAGCAATCCTGTAAACAAAATTCAGACCCCATTCACCAACTTACACTTTAGTTATGTTAAAGGAATTACCTATATTGTTTGGATGGTTATGATCTGCGTTTAGCTGAAGAGTCCTCGTGTCATGCTTTACGTAATCATTAGTCATGACATTGACAAGACTGTCTCATTGGGGTGGTTTGATTAACAGGTGAATATCAGTTTTGTTACCATGATATTGTTTATATTTAACAGTAGTGTAGGTAAGTCATGTTCTCAGGAGTGGATAGTGAAACGCTAATTTAGAGATTGGTTAACTTACAACTCTGTTTTTTTAAATGAATGTAAGCATTGTGAACGAACTGTAAGTGTACTAATGATGTGGTGCAATTTCATGCCTTCAAAGCAATTACCTAAGTCATGCAATTAGTAAAATCTAAGTCTAGGAATCAGATGCTGCCGTACTGTATAGGTTATGCGTTCGAGCCCCACTGAATAAATATTAGGTATATGGCCTACAGCCAATTTTTCCGGGACTGGGTGTTAGTGAATGAGAACTTTGTACTGATTTCTGAAGCTTCCACGAACATTAGACATTTATTTATTTCAATTTGTGGATTTTGTATTTGTAAAAGCACCCACGTTACAAGAAAAATACTCAAGTGCGGGGCGACTTACAACAAAAATCAATTTCTGACACTTACGTGCATATTGGACATTGCAATAAAACTGGTTGGTACTAACGCGATAAAACAAGATTATTTTAAGTCTCATGAAATGTTTAAAAAACGAATTTATAATGAAATGTGACGTGTTTACGTCTAGCATCGTAACTAAACGATCGCAGCATTTCAAGCAGTAGTGTTGCGTCTGTGTGGGGCGCTCCTCAAGAGACGCAAGTTATAATAAACCACGACAACGCAAAAGTAGCTTGGTAATTTTTAATAACTTATTTATCCGTAAACTGTCAGATTTGGTCGGGAATTAATATTTGTTAGTAGGCATGTAGGTTGTTGGGGCATATTGTAATCAATGTCATAGTACAGTTAGCGGGATGGGGTCTGAAGTTTGTGCGTGACAGCGCGATGTTCAGTAGGATGTGGCGCAGGCGGCCCGCGCCCGCGTGGCGCTGGCGCCGCAGCGCTGCCCTCTATAATAGAGATGTACTTTTTGTAACACGCCGAGACTTTTATTTCGAATACATCCTTTAACTCCTAATTCCTTCCTTGTCCCTGTATTTATAAATACCTACCTAACTGCGATAGCCATGAATATGACAGACCATATATAGACAGATCTCGTACCTTTCACAGAAATTCCAGGGGTTTGATTTCCAGGTTGAACACAGATACTAAACACACTAACACTAAAGTTTACGCCACTGGTTAGGGCAATTACTATCCTAAATCATATATTGAAACAATTGGATGTTTTTCATTGTACGTTAGCGGACTTTGGGAGGGTCACATTTAAATTATTTATCATTGTTTTAAATGTATGGCTAATACTAAATTAAATTTTGTATTGGGTGCATGCCTCTGTAAAAACCTAGTAAATAAATAAATTATTAATCCGTCTATATTACATGACAAATTATTGCCAAAAGTGCCTACTTGGCGGTAAATAACTTAGCTGACTTCGATGTTTATATGGTTACCTTTGTGTTGTAATGTGATAAGCGGTATCGAATCAAATAATTTTCGACGTAACATTTGAAATTCACCTTTGAGATCTAATTGAAAAAAAATAATCTGGCTACGATGTCATCCAGTCGTAGATAGAACATTACAGCGCCTACAGCATCTCACCTGCAAATGTTTAGTTCAACCGTCGATTTAGTGGGCAACACCCTATTTCTCTATCTCCGTCACCAATAGCCAGACTGGACACTGAGAACCGCTAAGGGGCAAGACAATAGGTACATCATTGCTCGTTTAAGAAAGGGCCCAGTAAAATTATACCTATTCGACCAATACAGTGGAATGCTTACATTGATCACAATAAAAGATTTAGTAGTGCGTAGCTACCGCCATCTGAGCTGTATGTAAGAGGGCCTGGATAAAACTGATCCACGACCTGTGTAAGGAAAACATGCGTAGTTCGTAAAATCCACAACTGGGACCAGTCCCCAAAATTGATTCCAATTCCATACGATATAAAATACGCAGCCCACGTAGGGCTACGCCACTGAAATAAAGTCTGGTTAAATAAACACTAATTGAAGTTAAAATCCCTTGTGAGAAGACTTCTCTCTTCCGCTGTGGTATTAGATGTAAGAAGAAAAGTCGTACCGACTGCTAGGCTATAGGTCCGGGGTTCGATTCCCAGGTGGAGCATTGTAATTGTTAATGGGAATAGGCTCGGCCGCTATTACATGGGACCTAGGTACATACCGGCGAATTGTTTGTGTTACAATAGTACCTGCACCTCTGCCTAACCCTCCAGGGAGTACAGTCGTGATGGCATTTTAACACGTATAAGACAAGGACTTAGATTGCACGTATTCTAAATTAATTAGGTACCTACTCACAAGGTCTGAACAAAATCCTGCAATGGTTACGATAAGCAGGGGCTTCTGACGTCATCGACTCGCAGGGCGGGTTTGAGTCGTCAGTATGTACTGTATGTAGCAACATACAGAAGTACCTATTAGTAAAGTTTTCATTGAATGGGAAGAGGTAGTATATTGTTGAAGTGTTACCTACTCTTGAATCAATTTTTATGAATTTTGGTATTTTTTGCACCAAATCTAGTTTTGAAGGGGTAATTTCGGGATGAAATTGGTTAGGTTAGAACTAAGAGATAGACGGACCTCGAAAATAGTCTATATTTTCTCTCAAAAAATGGTTTGGAGTGTTTGTGAAACTGCAGGTAACAGATAGTAGATACCTACCTTTAGCATACACGTCGTCAGCCTATGACTTGCGCCTCTTTTCCTATTATTATTAAATAGTAGGTTTTCTGCAGTGATCTCATTTATGTCGTGGTACGGGCACGCAGGATGCGCCGGCGCAGCCGGGGCGCGCCAGTCGGCCACGCGCTCTTACCCCGCGGAGGACGCTTGCTGGCTACCACATTCAATATATCCGGTGAGTACAAACTTCTGGTATTAATATTTAACCACTGATAGGTAATCTTGAAGGAATAAATCGGTATTTCGGTACTTTCTTAAAAAAATAAGCTGTTTTGGATTTTTATGTCAAGCTCAAAAAGCTCTACTGAATTATTTTTATAAAACCTACTGAAAAACGCTTGAAGTATGATTTAGTTAATAATTATAATCAAATTTATCAGAGTTAAATTTACTTTATCTAAGTAGGTATAGTTCTGTACTTCCACTGTGGGGTCATAATCACAACCTTCAGACCTAAGCGAACTTGTATACCGGTCTGCCTATACTAACCTGCAGGTGTTCTAAAATCGCGTCGGGATAACGCATGCATTGTTTATTTAAATTTTTGCAAGCCACAATCTGGTTTTATGAATATTTTATCGTTCCGAAAAGCAGAGGCTTTAATGAATAGTTGAACACACGTTGTAAATAAAAGTTTGGTTCGATCTAATTATAATAATAAATAATTACTGAAGTAGGTAGGTACCTAAATACGTAGATAAAACTACTGTTTACCGAAACGGCGGGAATTAAATTATATCAATACAACGCGATAAATCCATAAAAAATGTACCTAAGTTACTACATATTAAAACAAAAACATGAATTTTCAGCCTAAGATTTACCGAGTAGGTATACCGATGATCTTAGAACAGTAGCATTCTGTTTTTATATGCTTTTTTTCTTGGTAATTGTAAGATTAACTAAGTACCTACCTACTTATGTAAGTACGTAAAGACCCAAACGTTTTGCCATCTCCTTCAGCAACTTAGGAGAAAATCTCCATGTAGTTTTAACTTAGATACTCGGCGTTGATAGGAATGCATAAACAATAATGAGTGTTTAATTTTCATGTAGTCATTTATGTACCTATGTAAGTATGTCTTGAATACACAGATGACCAAGCAGACATTATACTTATTCCCTGCAGGTGTCAGGCTAAGCGAGTCTTTTCAAAGTTAGGGTTATTGCCTTTACATTCGTACCTAAATATCTACCAAAAATAAACAGACATGGTACCTAATGGACGTAGTACATACCTATTATCAGTTCACAATTTGAAGCTCCAACTGTCATCGTCACAAAGCGAGGATACGTTCATTGACAGTACATAACGTATAACTCATGCATAATTTATTTACATATCAAGCAGCGTATTGACAAACAACGTTATGTCTCGTTGCGAAAGTATTTCACGAACGATTACTGGTCGTCATGAGGTGTAAGAAGAACATATTATGTAGAAAATAAAATACATAGGTTCCTCTCTCAACAATACATTTTTGTTGTTAGGTACTGTGGATTAACACTTTTTTGTTTATCTATAATAATATATAAAGCTGAAGAGTGTTTGTTTGTTTGCTTTAACGCGCTAATCTCAGGAACTACTGGTCCGATTTGAAAAATTCTTTCAGTGTTAGATGGCCCATTTATTGAAGAAGGCTATAGGCTATAATCATCACGCCACGCGGACGAAGTCACGGGCCCAAGCTAGTAAAAAATATATAGTCTCATTATTGTTACTTATATCTAAGTAACTAATAGGCCGATATCATATCTACACACTTGTCATAAAGTCCCCCGCCGCCGCCGCTCTGAGTTTATGTTTGTTGGAGATAATCTCAGAAACTACTGTACCGATTAGCGATCCTCATTCAGTTATCCCTAATAGAAAGAGGGATGGATCATCTAAGAAGGGCTACTATTTATAAACATAACCGTGTAAAGCCGGGACGGGTCGGTAGTATAGCTACAATGTAGGTAATACTGTTTGTTGGTATGCGATGCGCATCACTTGAACGGCAATTCGGCATTTTTTTAACATTATTGAAGATGCTTTTTTCTATTAGATATTCGCGGTGTCGGGCTAACTAGTTAATCATTATTACAGAATGGAAACTACGAATCGCGCTTGACGCAGTCTAACTAGGAAGCAACTGCCAGTATTCTATGTATTTAGTTAATATAAACTTTTAATAAAATGTAGGATGCTACAAAAGCGATGTTTTTAAACCGTTATCGGCAAGGGTCACGTTATCGACGGACACTGGAGCAGCTTCCGGCCGCGCTCGCGAAATCGTGGCCAGCGGGAAACCGGCTTTGACTGACCCATTTACCATTATGTTATTTGTGTGATAATCAAACAAAGGATTAACATCATAATCAAATTAAAACACCAACCCTGTATGTAAGCTACACAGAGTTACTGGAAGTGGCAGCAGGTCTACTGGTTGGTTTATTCTCTAAAGTTCTGCCTTATTCTAAAAACGATCTCTCCAGATGTGCAGAATGGAAACATTGCTATTTTGCAGAATTGCTATTTTACCTGTACCTAAGTATGGTCAATAGCATATTGTGGAATCTAAAACTGTAAAATTTATGCTGCACTTTCTCCTTGACTTCCTTTCGGAGTTCTTTCAGCTGAAACTTAGATTATCGTTCAACCATCATTTATAAAACCAAACCAAGCCAACCTACTTAGATTTTTTTTATATTTAAAAGTTAGTAGATCTGTATTAGCCTAATGTAAATGTATCCGTTTGCAACCTAAGTATGTAATTATGTACTTATGTTGCAACATTAGCATTCTCAATTTTCTGCAATTGTTGGTTTTTCTAAGCTATCAATGTTAACATACTTGAAATGAAATAGAATATAGATGGATAAATATAGATTTGATTCGAAAAATAAGTTTAGGTTGTAGTTACATATAAGTAGGTTAGAATTAGAAGGAAGTAAGTATATCAACTGTTATTGTTTGTTTTTACATAACATTCCCATCTCACAAAAAGACATACAAATCGTATATATATGTAGGGTTGCCAGATGTCCGGCATTAACCTCACTTTTCTGGCTTTTTACAGTCTTTTCCGACCAAATTATCAGCCTGTCAGGCCGCCACACCAAAAGATGCAAACGAAAGCGCGCGAGCGACTCATAAACGTCCATGTCCTTTTTTCTTTAAAAAACAAACATGTCATGTTTTCATAGGAAATATGAATCTGTGTCCGACTTTTCTATTTTTAGTCCAGCCAAACTTATTTACAGGACAGAAAAAACAACTTTAAGTATGGTTTCACGTACCTAGTCGTAAACTGCCGCCATGCGGTAGCCGGTCCCCGGCATACCGACACACTTTGTGCGCAAGGTTGGAAGGCTATCGCACTACAGATAGTGTGGGTTCAAAAATAATGATGACACCACAATCATAACTAAAAACTGCTATTAAAATACACGAATTGGGTCTTGATAAATTAATCTATCAGCTTTATTTATATTTAAAATCCGACAGCGCGACAAACAAATGGCCCAATTTGATTCGATTAAAAATTGTTTTTTGAAGGAATTGAAGTCACTAGGTTTATAAGAATAACGATTTGTTTAATTAAAGATAGTGATGGTCTTGCATCTTGTAGTTCTTCTTTCTTTCTTTCTGTCAAGGCAATGCCTGTAAATGGCCCTTTGAAGAAAGAGTCATAACATACTAACTAGACCTCTAGCAATTGTCAACAACTGTGAAAACTGCATCCAACTTCGAGCAGTCGTTTTTACGTTATGCGCGTACAAACATTTAGAACCGGACAAAAATTCTGGATACCTTACTGTTTTGTTGAAATATCTTATACTACCTATGTATAATTGTACTACAATCAATCAATCGTAATAAAATTGCATGCATATGTACATGCATTTTATTATATCTATGATATTTACTGACCAATCACTGATCATACAGACTTATTTAATAATACTCAACACAACATTTTACTAAACACATTGACTGAGCGGATGTTCATTCGTTCTATGAATGATGAAATAAATACAGCGGCTTTGTTTGTGAAGACTGTACCTACAGTGTACATCTGTGCGACTGTTATACTCATCAATAATCGGCTTCACGGCTGTAGATACACACTCATCTCGAGCCAGCCATTCGTTCTCCCCTGTGCTAGCTTTCATGAATGATTATGCTAAATAAAAAAGCCCCTCTTGTTCCATATCGCTCAAGCTCAATAACAACAGCCGATTTAATCATACAAACGCAATGCCAAACAAATCGTAGTTCAAATAGAAGGAATTTAATCAAATTGTATTTTTATTCGGATTCAGATATAATCTAAGTTTCTATTCTACCATTCCGTGCAAAATACTTCACGAGAAATAATTTTATAATTTAACGATTTTCCGGCCGTTTAGTAGCCGGTATCCGAACAGAATAGTAACACGATTTGAATAAATTGTGTTTGAATTACGATTTATTATGTTTTAATGGGCAAATCAACGTCCGCCGGACTCTAAATCTTTTCTTGTCGTTTTGAGATTGAGAGCTGATGAGACCCGACTTAGGGAGGGATTTTCGTTTTGAGGCACTTTATACCATTTTGAGTCAAACCTCTTTTAACTAACAACACTTTAAACGAAATCAGTTTCGGTCAAACGGTCTGAGAAACGGTATAAGATTCTTGGACAGCAATGAAGATAGAACCACAGATTTGATAATTGTTAGGAATAATACCCAGTTTATTTGTCTCTTAGCTAGTGAACGTTTTAGAATAAGGGGAAGACTTTCTAAAGCTAGGCTACAAAGAGTCACATGTGCAATTTCAAGAGTTTATTTTCAGTGTTGCTGTAGTATCTTTTGTTTTAACGCCTAGTAAAAGATTACTAGGATGCTGTTGCATGTCGTACATGGAGCTAAACTTTTACAACCGAAAAAAGAGCTTTTCCTCCAATATCCCAACCAATTTCGCAATATTCAGGTGTTGCACGTTGCATGCCTAGTTGTTATATTCCGCAGTTGCCCAGTAACAGTATGACGTATTCCAACTCCGTATGTGGGTCAATGGAAACAAATAGGCGTCGACATTCGACCGGCTCGCTATACCAATTCCAGAATGCTTCAGTCACGGTGCAATGCAATTGAAGAGTTATTATAATTGTCATGCAGTAATATGCATTGATTGCTTGTGACGCTACCGAGTGTGTGTAAAAGTAGGCTACTCTTTAGTCATGAGTTTTTAATTAATTGCTCTTATACAATGAGATATATGACATCTTGATAATTTATGACCGTAGGTACGTATACCTACTTGAAATCGAATAACATAAATATCGAATGATATATCTCTGTGTACCTACTTGTATCGTTCAGCTGTAAACAGTAGTTTATGCCGAAGCGAGTCCCTGACAGAAAAGCTCTATCATACCTACTTTTGCCACCCGTAAATCGATCCTATTACTTCGGAGCTCAATGGGTTCAATATTGCATTGACAAAACTTTGTCTAGCGGCTAATCCGGAATACACTTCATCACTGCCGATCCGATCGTCATGTCATCTTATATGTAAGAGGCGAGAAAATATAAAGCTGCTCGGTGGTAGGGCTCTTATGGTCTGATTCGCTGGCGACCTCCCTAATGGCTGCTACACACGTTACGAAAAATCATTGCGATGGGACGGTACAGTTTAAACTTTGTGTGTGTTTAGACTTTTGCGTGTGAGAGCCAGTTCCCACTCGGTTGTTGTGGCTTTGGCAGTCCGTAGGGGCTCTTAAGGCTCAGCAACTCTGATGTTGCAGATGTCCATAGGTGGCGACAACTATGATCAAGTGGCTTGTAAGGTGCTTCTAAGGTGTATGAATAATCGCACTCATATACACGATAAATGCACTGTGGAGCCGCTCATTCATGCAGTCTACGAAGATATAAGAGGCACTTGCGTCATGGTGTGTCAGATAGGCTGCAATCTATTGGTACAGTTGTGCTGCGACTGGGTCACGACTACGGCCTTGGTACCGAGCATCCAATGTACATCACACAATTCCTTCCTTATCTGATGTCTACACCGGTTATATATATGCCACTTACTACCAAACAAGTTTATTGTAAGTTTGGTAATAGATTCGCCCCCTGTTACATAGAAACTAGACATAGGTACCGGCGAACTGTGAGCGCCTAACTGTTTAGGAATACAGGCGGATGGTATGGCATTTTCACAAGTACCTTCTTGTAAAGAAACGTGGGAGAGCCATGCTCCACCGGAGTGATACCACGGCCTCACAGAAAACCGGCGTGAAACAACATTTACGTTGTGTTTCGCCGAGTGAGTGAGGATACCGGAGGCCGAAACACTTTTAAAAGGCGGGCAATGCACTTGCGACTCCTCTGCTGTCCATGAACAGCTGTAATCGAAAACCTTCAGGTGATCGATCTCCTCGTTTGACCGATGCCCTTAAAAAACACGTATGAGTATAATGGTTCATCAATAGGTATTATTAAATAACTTTTTTTAAATTATAAGTAAGTAGTTAATTATAAAAATAATGATGTTCCTTATACAACACATTGTTGGCAGCCATAGCGATCATGTTTCTGCATCATATACCTAGCTCAGCAAAATTTAATATACTTTGTATTGTAAAGAATAAAACACATCATCTTATGTAATATACTAGCTTCTGCCCGCGGCTTCGCTCACTTGAAGCTCAGAAACCAACAGTGATGATCTCATCTTTGTATGGGTCTCTATACATTAGAGAGGTCAAGCTGTATCTCAGGTTCCGTTTAATTATACTTGAGATAAGATATACCTATACCAGTTTTGAAGTTGGAGCACATACTTTCTAACAGTGATAACAAAATTACTGTAGTTGTAGTAGTTTTTGCTCCATTCGTAACAAACAGACAAACAGACAAGAATAAAATTCTTGTAAGCAGTAAAATAAAAATCACATTTTTGGATTCAGAGACGTTTTAAATATACTTACCCTAACGTTATTTTTTTTTAATATCTTCAATGTACAGACACAGCATTTTAACAATTTTATAATAGTAGAGATTTACTTATTTTAATGCTTATCAAAGTGAGTGGCACGGGTCTCCTCTCCTCTCATTTGAAGAGGAAAACAGACAGTATAATAGGTTGGTTGACGATGTATTTTTATACGACTACCAGACCAGGGGATGGATATAAATAATTAATTATTAAAAAATGACTAATTACTAACAATACCTAGTTGATAAGTTTAGGTACATGTTACTAAGAAATATAGGTAATGCAAGCGATTCTGATGTACGTCGCAACCAGCGACTACAAATACTTGAATCCCAGATAGTTGAAATATAATGTGGTAGGGCTGCCTTCGAGGCTGCCACGATACAACAATAATTATTTACACAGCCACCACCTAAAATAAATGCTCGACCAGAATAATATCGTCTGTACATAATAAGTAGTATCTTACATAGGTAATAAATAACATTCAGTTACCTACAGTTCTTGTACTGTATAGTCGGATTTTAGTTGTTGTCTGATGCGGAAATGTCCGTATCCTATCGTAAAAAACTTAGGTATCGACCTATCGTACCTATTCACATTAAACTTACGTTAATAATATAAAGTTTCGGTGCAGGCAGCACACGGCACGGATAAATGCAAAGTTAGCTTAGTATTGTGCGGTCATTTCTTAGAACGAGCTCGTAAAAACAATGCGAGCTGATTTGTGCAGATGTGGATGAGGTCACCGCTGTCCGCATCGTCCGCAGTGCCCGCCGTGAAGCGTCTTCCACATCAAAATCATAGTACATCATAATCATGTCACATAGATTAGTTATTTAAATATTGCTGAACGTTGAATAACTACATTTTTTTTAATAACTTTATGACACTCGGGAGCAAGAGGTTATCGCATGAAAAAATAAATAATGTACGCAGATCGTACAGTTTCAGCCGAATCGTGCGTGTTTTGCCCTACTTATATCCATCCATCACGCCGCGCGCCGCCTTGACTTCCGCACTTCACCGGTTTTGTTCAGGTCACCTATAGCCTTTCATCATCATCATCATCATACTTACTTCGTATTCGTCTAGTGTTGCACTCTAAGCCTCTTCCTAAAGGAAAAATATGAGGGTAGGTACCTACTTGAAATAAAAATAGAATAGAAGTGACAAAAATGATTGAAGGAAGCTACCTAAGTGTGGTATTTCTGCAAGAAAGGTTTGCATACCTATCTTTTTGTATAATTTTTTTGCATTTTCTATGCTAAGATTATAAAGATGTTATTTTTAGCGTGGTTAGGTACGATACGACATCGAACTAATTACTCGACTCCTTTTTGAAGTCGGTTGCAATACATGATTCATAATTACATTGCACCCTTATCTAAATTAACTAGGTACCGTAAGTTCAAATATTTTGCACCCATATCTGAATTAACATTACTAGCAATATTCACGTCCCAGCTCTTTGGGTGATTGAAAATGAGGAATGGTGCATTAGTTACCAGCGATAAGATGGTGCCATAATTATTATAATCAGCTTCCGAGTCGCGCACGCGCCGTCGGTCGCCGTCGTAGCAGCGGGGTGCGTTGCCCTCGGGCAGGACACCGACACCGGGCGCCGCCCCCGTTGACATCGCGAACCCTACAAACCTCTACTAGACTGACTACTACATAAAAGCTCAATCAGAACTAGTACAATGATAATTCGATACCTACAGCTAAGCTATGAATGAAACAGTGATAGCCTAGTTAGTTAGTGATATGCTCATTGACTGCCAACGCCAAGTCATAATATCGAGTTCGAATCCAGGGCACACACCTCTGGCTTTTCGCAATTATGTGCGTCTAATTATTATTTTTCAATACCGTTATTTGAAAAATACAATTTTATCAGGTGAAGACTGCGGTGATGGAAAACATTGTGTAATTGTTGTTCTTGTTAGTGTGCTTATTTTATTGTTCCTTGACAGAACATATTAAGTCGATTATACTAGTGTCAAGTTCGATATTACCTACCTAAGAATGTTATGTAACTTTTTAAATACATTATGAAATGTTTAATACTGAAGGACTGATTGTATCTAAGTAGGTATACTTATCAGAATTCAGACGTACGAACTTCGACAACTACAAACTATTGTTATTGACTTGTGGATTTAAACAGGTTGGCTAAAATAGTTCAGCGCACCGGACATCGACAATAAACTCGATCCGGGCGTAAATAGCACGACGCGATGCTTATGAAATATGTACGGAATACGGACGCGAGCTGCCATCATAAAACATTTATTCCTGTACTTATTCCAAGTAACCTGAAAATGTCGAGGTGTTTGACACGACAGATCGCGGTAGAATTGTCGTCTTATTTTGGCACGAATAGCGCAAATTCATTTGTGAACCTTTCAACCCCTGCCTGCTTGTAGCCCCCGAAGGGTTTACAATCCAAAGTTCGCCGATTATGTTTTGGTCTTTTGGTGGCCAGCCTATTTACAAATCTAAATACCGCGCTAATTCTGATTGATTTTTTATTCCTTATACGTTTACACTTGATCGCCAGTCCGCCTGATGTTAAGTGACAGTGCAAATTTTATAGTCATGCTATTAGGACCTGAGCATGCTAGGCTAAGCAAAACAGATGTGTTAACATTTCTAGGACCACTCACTGACAATGATTTACTCGCCTGTCTAGAAATTTTTATTTTCTGCACTAGGTGTAGGTTAGGCTAGCTGCTCAATTTCTAGGTCCTTTTATCGCAATAGGTAGGTACCGTATTTAATTTTGACGACGTTTGGCGTAGCGGCTGATCAATCGGCTCCTGCAGCTTCTACGACGCGTTGTGGGTTCGATCCCCACACGGAGCAAATATTTTTATGATCTACAGTTAGTTGTTCCGGGTCTGGGCTTTGCGTATGAGATATTACACAGATGGCGGATGAAGTGACTGTATGTATGCGTGCGACGTCGATTGATTAAGTCGCTAACTATTAATTATATCGATAGCTCACCTTACATTGCGTTATCACATCCGGATATAACGTGTTATGTATCAGAACAATAAAATTATGTAAGTATCTTGTATTGTCTTAGATATTATACATCCTACAAACAGTCGAACGTGTATTCAATCCCTAGTTTCAATATTATCCTAGGGATGGGAGGATCGAGATGCTACATGAAAAAAAAAATACAATAGGTATACCTACATTCACACTTGAGTCTAGTTTTTCATGACGGTAATCTCCTTGACTATGACCATGACTGCTCTTTCAAGAGCGAAACAAAGCAACAACTAAGTATTCAGTTATTAACACAAACTAACTACATTCAAACCATTCATCATAATCAATCTCATGTCCAATGCTATGTAGGATACAAATATAATATATGAAGCGGCGGTAGCCTAATGGCTAGGACGTCGGACTTGCGATCATGTGGTTGCCGGTTCGAACCTCACCCATTGCACTACCGACGTGAACCCACTCGTAACACAAGCATTTAACTTAGCACGAGGGGTTAACAAGAATACTAGTAATATGTGACCCACATTGCTAGTAAGCTTTTAAGAAAAAAAAAAGTTTTATTTCAATCTCGAAAACTCATTAAAACCACCAAAAAATCTTAGCCATCTGAAGCCCCGTTGCACAAGTGCATGGCATCTTAGGGAGTTATACGAGTACATAGCTCGAATGTAGTAATGTTTATTTATGTACCTAATTACCTATTTTCGTTTGTTACAGGTAGATCAGCTACAAGATGAGGGGTCTCCTGGTGTTGGCCCTCGTGGTCGCGGTGCTGTGCACGGTCGACGCAGAGGTACACAAAATTTATGAGAGATTTTATATTTATTGTTACATTCAATTCAACTTCCTTTTATGTATAAGACCAAGTCGCTGGCAAAACCGAGATCAGGGGACTAAAATCGCCACATTCGCATCATCTCAAGCAATTTCAGAGACAAATGTGTATTGTGTACATGAAAGTTTATGTATTTGTGTGTTGTCAGCGTCACCGGCGGCGGCACCGTCGCCCGCGCACGTCCACCACGGAGCGGCCCGCGCTGCCCGACCTGGTCGCGCCCGTGCGCGAGGACTCGGAGGCCGAGCATCTAGAGCTCGGCATGGCCGAGAAACTCGACGAGAGGCGCTTTCAGGTAAATGTTATGTAATTTTAACATCCGAAAGTGAGTAAAGCACTCATTATGAAGCATATTCCTTATACTTTTCATCCTTATATTTACTTACCTGATGAAAAAAATAGGTTTTATTACCGATTATAATTCAGCGAGGTTATGATTTCTTATTTTACTTACGTGGCTTTGTAAGTTATTTCTAAATGAACAAATATTATCAAATAGTTCAGCCGTGTCGTGCGTATAGTCAGCAGTCTCTCGAGAAATAAGCTCTAGATTCATAGAGACCCACAAAAATATTTAAGCCCCTTTCTGGTAGAGGGTTTTTAACATACATACAAAAACGTAAAAAACAGTGAAGTAGAAAATACCAGCCTCCTAACGTAGGAAATATCATAATTATTACTGTGTGTTGCAGGAATCTGAGAGGTCACGTGTGAATGAGATGCTCAACGAGGCCTCGCACGAGGGCGGCAATGAAAATGAAGTTATCCTTGAAGGTAACCTGCAAACCAGCGTCCCACTGTTTAGAATAAAACCTCTTGGTCCCAGCATCTGTAGTATAGTCGTATACTTAGTCTATGTATCTCCATGAAGTGCCGTAAAATAAGTAGGTGCTTATTTGATTCGAAAACTGAGGGGAAACTAAAGATGGTGAGATGTCTTTCGGGCGATTTTACTCTATCGACATCCTTTTTATGGATTTTATCACGTCATAGAATGAAATTATTTCATTTCCGACCTTTTATATTATAAAATTTGTAGTCCATTCGAAATAAGATCCGTTTATAAGTCTTGTAAATCCTTATGATTTCAACAACAGTTGATCGACTACATTTGTATCTAGATGAGGGTATGTTATTAAGAGTGTTGTCCTCAGATCCTTGCCTGAAGGTGCACTGCAGCGCGGGGCGCGTGTGCGAGATCGACGAGCACGGAGACGCCGTCTGCAACTGCATCAAGGAGTGCCCCTACGAGACAGACTCCCGCCGCAAGGTCCGCTGCCTCCCCACTCCTTAATAATATACATACTTTTTCAAACAATTATTACTACTTACCAAATAAGATAAATTTTAACAACAAGTAAAAGCACCTTCAAAAACATTAAAAATAATGTTATGTGCAAATCAGTTTCAGTAAGTATATATAGTATAGAGATCGATATATTGAGATACCTCCGAAATCTATTGGAGATTGGGGACGTTTTTTCCCATTGTCCTTAACCGGAAATCCTAGAAGTTATCAGAGTTAATCTATTTTGTTGTTCTGTGCGCCGTCATCGCGTGTTAGTGGTGTAATCACTGCTTATCGCAGATCATTGTCCTCCAATTAAAATCAATTATGATAAACATAATAATGAAATTGGCAAAAGTACTGACATAGTATTGGAGTAACGTTGAAACCGGATCTGGCCCTCTCGATATACTACATGCCTGGCCAAGTGTAGAATCTACGATCGCTAACGCTATAGAAAATTATTAAAATGTATGGGAAGACTACATTCTGACCACGTGACTTAACACTAAACTTGGCGGCAGTAGACCTACCTGCTGAGCCGCAAAGCCACCGATTAAGCTCTCGGAATAATCGGATTAGAGGAAGACTCGGTATTATGATCGCCTCCAAAGATATATACATCATACTGCTAACACTTTCTAAAATCAATACACGCATGACGCAGTAGAGTTATGAAATACTGTGTAACTTTAAACCACCGGTATTCGGCGTCAAAGCATTACGCTTCTACGGAAATAAGACTGCCATTATATTTTTATGAGGCGGGCAGCTAAACCCAGGGATTTGAATTTATGAGGATTTTGAGTTATTAAAATTATAACTTCTGGAATTGTGAGTTCTATAAAGGGAATGCTATCACTTGACCACTTTACACTTTTATATATCACTTTACTACATATATTTTGCAAATACAAGGATTTCAGATCTTTAAAGGCCAAAATGCACATTGTTTCTTGTATGCAGGTGTGCACTAATCACAACGAGACGTGGACGTCGGACTGCGAGGTGTACCAGCAACGCTGCCTGTGCCTGGACGGCTCCGAGCTGTGCCGCGGCCCCCAGTACCACCACGTGCAGATCGAGTACTACGGCATGTGCCGCGAGATGCCGGTTAGTGGCCATACGGCATGGAACCGAGAAAAAAAACGCTTTCGTTGTTTCGCGCCGAGTGAGTGAGGATACCGGAGGCCTTTTAAAGGCCGGTAACGCACATGTGACTCCTCTGGTGTAGCGGGTGTCCATGGGCGGCGGTTATCGCTTACCATCAGGTGATCCGTCTGCTTGTTTGCTCCCCTACCCCATAAAAAAGCGAGCCCATTTTATATGCGTCTCTTTACACTAAGCTGTGGCATGTTAAACTTTGTTTTGAGTCCCAAATCCGCTATTTTATTGGTGCCTATAAATCTGTCAGGTTCTTATGTCATTATGAGCCTTTGGAAGGCCAATCTGATATAATAACATTGTTATAGCCAACTTGAGACCCCAGTTCTTGTTACATACCATATCATACCATCACGCATGTATTCCCCGAAGGGTTAGGCAGAGGTCTACCTACACCCACAATTCGCCTATTGCAATATTAACCGAGCTGCTAATTGCTACTGACAATTACTCGATCTGTAGTTTACACTTCGCACCAGATCCGCGACATTGCGACATTCATAATTATAGATATTTTTTTATTTTCTTGAATCATTATGCACTACTTTATCTTCTAATTTTATTTTTTATAACATAAAAACATAACATACCATCACGCCTGTATTCCCCGAAGGGTTAGGCAGAGGCGTACTAATGTACACCCACAGTTCGCCGGTATGTTTAGGTTTTTACTTTGCTCGACCTGGGAATCGAACCCAGGACCTCTAGCGTAGCAGTCGCGCTCAGGACCACTTGGCTAATGAGGCAGTTATTTTTCGCAATAATAATGTTTGTGTACGAGCAGGAGTGTAATGAGAACGAGATGCTGGACTTCCCGCGGCGCATGCGCGACTGGCTGTTCAACATAATGCGCGACATGGCGGAGCGGCGCGAGCTGACGCCGCACTACCTGCGCATGGAGCGCGAGGCCGAGTCCAACCTCACGCGCCGCTGGACCAACGCCGCCATCTGGAAGTGGTGCGACCTCGACGCACACGACAACGACAGGTGCGGACTGCGGCCCCCAGGACGCGGCACGCGAATACAGAAGCTTTCCCATTCTATATATCACTAGCTGTTACCGGCGACATCGTCGGCGTGGTATTTAAAAAAAAATAGCCTAAGTTACCCCTTGGTACATCAACTATCTGCCAGTGAAAGACCCGACAAAATCAGTCCAGCCTTTTCAGAGACTATCCGGGACAAAAAGACAGACCGACAAAAATTGAAAAAAAAAATGTTGTTTTGGTATATGTAGGTACCGTCACAGATAATAGAATACTAGTAGTACCGTGTATATATAGTAAAATGCGGTTATTTTAATATTACAAACAGACACTCCAATTTTATTTATTTGTATATAGATACTACTGACACTGTAGTTCCTCTTCTCATTGCATCGACAGCAAACGGAAAGGGAAGAGAAGTGGAATAGAATAATTAGTCATATTTTTCATGGGGTAGGGGGGCAAACGAGCAGACGAATCACTCGGCGAGACACAAAATAAGCATTGTTTCTCGCGAGTTTTATGTGAGGTTTTCCAGTGTTTTGGTCATAATTATTATATTCATTGGGTGTTATGAAACGAAGGTAGCGTTTTGGCTAGGGCGTCTAAGTAACTGGTGACCCTGTGGTTGCCGGTTCAGAACCCACTCATTGCACTACTGACGTGAACCCACTCGTAACCCAAGCATTTAGCTTAGCAGTAGTACGAGGGGATAACAAGAACGGGGGGTAACGATGTGTTACTAGTACCACCCACATTGCTAGTAAGCTTATTGCCAATAATGATTTCATGGCAGGTTTGTGTCTCGGCACGAGTTGTTCCCGATCCGCGCGCCGCTGATGGCGCTGGAGCACTGCATCGCGCCCTTCCTGGACCGCTGCGACGAGGACGACGACCACCGCATTACGCTCGCCGAGTGGGGCAAGTGTCTGCAACTTGACGAGGTACTTCCCTCATTATTGCTTGATTATTTGCGAGTGTTTACTGATAAAAATGTTGCCCCATACTAGCATTTTATCCTGTATCGTGGGTGCGTTTACAAACACAAATTCTCACATACAAAAACACCCAGACCCGGAACAACTACCTGTAGATCATACAAATATATAACTATGTTCTCCGTGTGGAGATCAAACCCACAACACGTGTCACAGGATCCGATCGATCAGCCGCTACGCCATACGTGCCGTCAAACACCCAGCACTGGTAGTACTTACAACACCCAATTGGTTGTATGGAACATTTAGATTAGAGATGGAACTTTTAGATACTTCATCATCATCAACACATTTCTGTCCCGCCGCTGAGCACGGGTATACCTCTCTGAATTCCTCTCATTATGTGAGGCAATACTCCACGATGGCCTAATTAATGTGGGTTGTAGACTTTAAACACCGTCGAGAAAATGTTTCACGAATGCAAGTTTCCTCATAATGTTTTCCGCCATCGTTTAACGAGAGATAATTAAGTATTAATTAAGCATATGATTGACGAAAAAGTCAATTTAGATTATTGTTCATCATTGTAAATCCTTATCACTCGATTCCGTCCATAACGCTACCTAAGCGTAGCGTTATGGACCGTAATCGAGATGGCTAAATTCATCGATATTAAAAAATAGAGCTCAATAATATCCAAATATAATAACTGTTCTACATAGTTAAAAATCTCCCGTTTTCTGCATCCAAACTGAAACCTACTACAAGGTAACTGAGTGCGTGATGTTATAATTGAATATTTTTGTATTAGCCAATAGTTAAACTTATTTTTATTGTACCTCTCCATTTACGTGGATATCTATGTGATTAATTTCAGTACGAGTTGGAGGACCGCTGTGACGAGTTCACAGAGGACCCACCGAACGGGTTGTAAGCGTCTAGACGAGCTGTCGGAGCAAGACGCAACACTGGCAACATCTGCACCTAGTGCAGTCCAAGAGATTCATACTTTAATGTAATTGAGTGCTATAAACTAATATTACGCGTAGTTACGTTACATAATAAACTTTAAAATAAATAAATATTCAATGGCCGCCGGGCGTCGTCGCGCCGCGCGATCTTACCTATGTAAATAGCAATTACTGTGATGCTGCTACCAAAATTTTGATATTTTAAAATAAATTCCAGAAAAAAAATTGTCAGTGTTTTTTATTTTATAACCGTATTTAATAAGAAATACATAACATACCATCACGCCTGTATTCCCCGAAGGGTTAGGCAGAGGCGTACTAATGTACACCCACAGTTCGCCGGTATGTTTAGGTCCCATGTAATAGGGGGCGAGCCTATTGTCATTAACCGGGCACAAATTCCAAACTCCGAGCTGCTACTGGGAATTTCATAGAAAAACCCAATAAGACTTTGCTCGACCTGGGATCGAACCCAGGACCTCTAGCGTAGCAGTCACGCTCTGGACCACTTGGCTAATTGAACATATTCGACCAATTGAACTTAATCTATTATTCAAATGAAAATATTGGATCCTTTTAACCTTTTTTTATATGAACAATCAGTATGATAAACAAACAAAATTTGGATCTTGTGCTCGCTGAATCAACCTTCGTTTCTAAATCCACCATACCACGTCGACAGAAAAACTTTTATAATTGTTATTGTACTACCTACACTACACAAGGGGAGCGAAAGGCCTAAAAAGCATTTGTGGCTGGTACCTATACCGAATAGGAAAATCACACAATACTTAATTTTGGAATCTAAGATACTAGTATCTGATCTACGTTTGCTGAAAAACATCGTGAGCACAAACGTGATTCGTGAACAGCCATCTACGAGATAAGCCGAGTGTCGCTCTCAAGTGTTTGTCTCAGTAACGGTTGAGCGTCTCCATCTTGGCTAAGTGAGTACTAGTACACTCGAGCGAACTCCATAAGAAGCGGGTGAACCGGACAGGGCCGCAGTGCAGGTCCTAACTACTTCCATCATGATCAAGCTGCTGGTGCTGAGCTGTCTGCTGGCGGCGGGGCGCAGCCTCCCACAGCCTAAATTACAGTGAGTTTATTCATAGTTTAATTTAATTTTTAATAGTTAGTAATTTAAGAAAAAAAAAATTAATTTGTTATTTCACACTTTGTAGGGACTCCTTAGTTATTTTGTTTAATTTCTTTTATTTTCTTGCTTTTTAAGATCCAGGTAATTTAGTGTTTAATTAGGTATTTTCTTCGTTTAGTTATTCAACTTTTGTACAATTATTTCATAGCTATTAGATATCTTATATCATAGTGTATAGTATTCTACTAGTCAACCCCTTTCATTTGATACCTTTATTGAGGGAGTAGGTAGTGAAAAAAATTAATAAATTCACCATTTCGTGGAGGCGGCCGAGATCGAAATGAAAACCATCTTGGATTTGAAATTTTTCATAGTGTATAGTATTCTACTAGTCAGGCCCTTTCATTTGATACCAATATTGTGGGAGTTGTGAAAAAATATTATGTAAACCGCCATCTTGAGGCGGCGGCCATCTTGGACCGATTTTCATCAAACATAGCTAAGAACACTCCCGACTTATTCACCTTTCAAACAAAAAAAACAAAATCAAAATCGGTTCATCCATTCGGGAGCTACGATGCCACAGACAGCCACACACACAGACACACACACAGACACGTCAAACTTATAACACCCCGTCGTTTTTGCGTCGGGGGTTAATAATCGCCCGGGAATGTGTGAAATAAATTATATTAGACACATTTACTAGGAAGACTATATATTTCCGAAATAGCAATCGGAAATGTAAAACATTTAATATTTGAATGGGTACGCGGGGATAGCGGGGCTAGGGGAGGGTATTCCATACGGATTTTTGCAACCAAATTTAGTTTTGACGGGGTAATTTCGGGATGAAATATGTTTTTATTGGTTAGGTTAGGTCTAGGTCAGAACTGTGACCAAACGACGCACGAGCCGAGCGAGGGAAGCGAGCGGGGCCGCGGCAGCAGCCGGCGAGTGCCGGAACATAATAAAAAATATTATTCTCATTTTAACAAAGCGTTTTATTATAGAAAGTATTCTTTTTATACATTTCCTAATACGATATTGGAATTATATACATTTCCTAGGAATTGTACCTACGTATTAAATTTTTTTTAAAACAATTATTATTTTATACATTTCCTAGGAATTGTATACAGTTCCTAGAGTTCATACATTTCCGGTAACATAATATAATAATAAAACATTAGTAAGTCAACTGTTGTAAGGAAGTAACAGACAATCTATGAGTCTCAGGGAGGCAGATTTCAAGGAGAGCCCTCTGTATTTTGAAAAACATACGTATTTAAAAGTTCAACCATCTGTCGCGCAACCGACGCCATGGTTCTGTCACGAACATAAAAAATGTCTTTATGTGTAAAACTGCCACTAGTATTTTTTCCTTTCATTACCGTACAGTTTCTTAGTTTTAGTTAAGCGGGCACCATCGTCGGCATTTTGTTTAACAATCCCAAAGAAAACAAAAAGTCATTAAACACTAGCCCATTGCAACAAAAAGAAGATTTCGGTTCATTTTGTATTTAAAAAAATGGTTAGAAGAAAATGTTAATATTGATATTTTCAGGCTCAACATTCCGGCTCGTTGCGTAGAGCTCTCCGTGACAGCTGTGTCGTGTGGCGAGCTGATCTCTGACACCCTGCTACCGCACCCCGACGACTGCCAGCTGTTCTACAACTGCGAGGCGAGCGGCGCTCCCACCTGCCGCCAGTGCCCCGCCGGCCTGCACTTCAACCCCACGCTACGCGTATGTGATTGGCCGCAGAACTCAGGCTGCACCGCAAACAACAGCAATAAAAAATAAGTAAACAACGCCACGAGCACACCCTCAAATCACACCAATACTGATGAGTGGTGGTCAAATGCTACCTGGCCTTGATGGAACACCAATACACATAATGATACAGAAGTAAACAACTCGACGAGCGATAGTAATAGTCATAATTAATGTGATGCCAAATATTAATCAGACTTATTAGCCTCGGTGGCCAATAAATACTTCGTCAGGATCAAACACAACTTGGTCTTTATCAAATGACTCGGACTGCTACGACGCCGAGACACACATGGGATTACTGACAACTAACGTATTATTAGAAGCTGCGTTTGACTACTCAGTTTAGGTTAGGACCAATAACTTAAAACAATCTTGTCGGCTTGGTCCTTAAATTCTGTAATAAGAGATTTCCGCCATAAGGATGAATCATTTTTGACTTCGTGATTTTTTAATAACAAAAGTGGCCTTAATAGACTGCCACACTAGCACGCGCATAGACCGCCGCTATAAGACTAATAAAAGGAGCACTTTCTTTTTCTTTCGTAAGGGGTTCTTCCTAGGATAATCAGGATAATTATAAAAATGAACCCCAACAGTCACAACTGTTAAAAATCAACTATAGGACTAAATAGCAAGAAATAGCACTAATAGACTTTTATAAGACTAAAAAATTTATGGTCCTGGAACACAAGTTCAAGTTCAAATGTTTTTATTTCAAATAAGCTTTTACAAGCATTTATGAAACGTTATGCTTCTAGTTGCACGGTTCCAAAAGGTTGATCCTATGGAGAAGAATCCGGCAAGAAACTCCATGGACACTCTTTTAAAATAAATAAAGTTACAATCTTCACGCAGGTACAATATTGCGATAGCAGCTTGTGTGAACATTGAAGGCTTGTCTAAGTGGAAGAGGTCGATGTAAAAAAATAAAAAATAAACTATGTGGAAAACACACACATCGTCGAAGTATATAAAACTAGGTGTCCACTTAGACATGCTACAATGTACACACATTTACAAGTCCTGTTTATAAATAGTTGGGGACAACAATAAATAACTAAATGATGACACAACGAAATTAAAAAAAAAAAAAGTATTCACGAATAACCTCAGGTTGCCAGGGAGGCCACATGTGCATTCGTATTAAAACACCACACATTCTTATCATCAACGTAGTCCTTGATTTTATAATAGGCTTTCTTAACAAGGACAGATTTGACGTAATTTTTAAATTTCTTACCAGTGAGATCGGTGACAGATTTTGGTAGTTTATTGTAAAAACGTACACAATTTCCCAGAAATGATTTATGTGTTTTAGACAGTCTAAATTTAGGTACCACTATTTTGTGTTTATTCCTGGTATTAATGTTGTGAAAGTCACAATTGATGCTGAATTTTTGCAGGTTTTTACGGACGTGCATAATGTTTTCAAAAATGTAGAGTGACGGCAGTGTAAGTATATTGATGTTCTTGAAAACTTCTCTTAGGGAATCGCGAGGGCCCATATCATAGATTGCGCGGATGGCCCTTTTCTGTAAGATGAAGATTGAATCTACTTCTGCAGCTGATCCCCACAGCAGAATACCGTATGACATAATGCTGTGAAAGTAAGCGAAGTACACTAGTCTGGCCGTAGCTATATCAGTAATCTGTCGAATTTTTCTCACTGCATATGCAGCGGAACTTAACCTGCTAGACAGTGCTGAAATGTGTGCGCCCCACTGCAACTTACAATCAACAGTAATACCTAAGAAAACAGTTTCATTGATTATGTCAAGTTTGCTGCCTTCAAGAATTAAATTAGTTTCAGCTTGGGGTACATTTGGTAATGAGAATTTTAGACATTTTGTTTTGCTAGCATTAAGTAGTAAGTTATTAGCAGCAAACCATTTGATGATTGATGGATTTTATTGATTTTAGGCTCTCATTTACATTAGCTAGATCGCTATCATTTCTATTGATTTTAAATATAAGTGAGGTATCGTCAGCAAATAATACTATATTCGATAACTCGGACATCATATAGGGAAGGTCGTTTATGTACGCTAGGAAAAGAAAAGGGCCTAAAATAGAGCCCTGTGGAACACCCATTTTGACAACAGACCCGAGAGATGTAACTCCATTTATGCCCACTTTTTGTCGCCTTTCGGAAAGATAGGAACATATGAGCTCCAAAGATAGCCCCCTTATACCGTAATGGTTTAATTTACGGATAAGCGTGTTGTGATCAACGCAATCGAAAGCCTTCGAAAGATCACAGAAGATGCCTATGGCATCCTGTGACCCCTCCCAAGCTTCTAAAATATGCGACACTAGCTTCGTACCAGCATCAGACGTTGACCTACCTTTCGTGAAGCCAAACTGTTGATCATGCAAGATCTTGTTTACATTAAAATGTGTTATCATTTGATTAAGCATCAGTTTTTCAAATATTTTGCTTAAAGCGGGAAGAATAGAAATGGGCCTATAATTAGAGGGATTCGCTTTACAGCCCGATTTGAAAATTGGTATGATTTTACTTTGTTTCATTAACTCTGGAAAGGTGCCTGTCTTAATGCAAAGATTAAATATATTAGCAAGGATCGGGGCGATATTGTTAATTATTGAATTCAGTACTTTAACAGATATGCCCCATAAATCTTCTGTGTTTTTCATATTTAAACTTTTAAACGCTTTTATAACCAAAAGAGGAGATACTTTACTAAATTCAAAATTTGGAATGTCTCTGTTGAAGAAAGTCTTTGTTAAAGACTCAGCTACTAACGAGGACGAATGTAAAGATTTCGTGACCTCGATCGAAATATTAGTGAAGTATTGTTCAAAAGCGTTAGCAACTTCTGCTTTGTCTGAAATTACTTTGTTGTTTATTTCCAAATTAAATTCTGTGTCCTGTTTTTGTTTTTTTCCCGTTTCCGAATTAATTATCTTCCAAACCGTTTTAATTTTATTATCAGATTTGATTATTTGTCTACTAATCAATTTTGATTTAGCTTCAATACACACTTTTTTAAAACACTTAGAATATTTCCGAACATAGTCATGGAAACCAACGTCAGAGGTTAACGATTTTTCGTAATACAGCTTATAAAGCACATCTCTACTTTTTCTAATGCCGCTTGTGGCCCAGTCGTTAAATTTACTATTTTTACGTTGTGAAGCTCTTCTAAGAGGGCATGCCTTGTTAAATGATTTACATATAATATTGAATAGATTGGTATAGTTTATATTGGGATCCTTTGAAGTAAAATTTGTGCTACATAATTGCATTTTAATTAACTCCTGCATAGAACGTAATTTATTTTCCGTTAGAGATCTAACCGAATAGTTATTATTAATAAGTTTCCTTTTGTTAGTCTCTATGGAGATCAGTTGTCCCAAATGATCTGATCTGACACCGCTCACTAGGGAAGAGCCTTGAACTGGACAATTTGAAAATATATTATCAATACAAGTAATGGAAGTAGTAGTAATCCTAGTAGGTTGATTAAAGATATGTTCTAAATTGAAAGACTTAAACAAAGCTAAAAGTTTACGTTTTTCGGGCGATTCTATTAAAATATCAATGTTTAAATCACCACAAACAAAGATGTATTTCTTGCACTTAAAAACTTTCCTAAGAATGTCTTCCATTACTGTTAAGAATTTTTGAAAACTTGCAGAAGGTGGCCTATATACACATAGAATAATCAAATTTTCTACTTCAGCACATGCTACCTCACATAAGCGATCAACAGAGCAAGAAGTGATGTCTTTTCGTTCTTTAAATTTAAGATGACTGTTACATAGAATCAATGTTCCACCACCCGCAGCTGATATTCTATTGTACGCACTGGCAATCGTGAAGTTATTTATATTAAATTGCATTGTATCAGGTTTTAACCATGTTTCACAAAAACATAATATATCAATGCAATATTTTTCTAACAAAAGTTCTACATCTAAGATTTTGCCAGAGAAGCGGTTAATGTTCTGGTGATAAAGAAGAACACTATTGTTATGCCTCTCTATTGTCGGCTGGGTAAGTTTAAACAGTCTATCACAGTATCATTAGAATAGCTAGATGATACTGATTCGTCACTTAACCTAATTAAACTAGTCTTTGGTATTTTAACTATCACAGAGGTAATATTATATGCTATTAACGAAGCCATCAGATGTCTTGAGGTTTTGGGAAGAAACATAGTTTCCCCATTGATTTTAAATCCCTCCACAAACTTATTAGTGTCAAAGTACAATAATTTGTCATTATAACGACATGTCAACAAATGCATAACATTGTTCAATTTATAAATATAGTTATTGGCTCTATCAGATAACAGGTTTGAGTAAGGAAGAGCACATAACATTATTTTTCCCACATTTAATTTCAATAAGGTAGTAACGCCATTCACAATGTCCCCTTTTTTAATTCCAGTACTATTTCCTACAAGCAATACAATATTCAATTTGTTATTTAAATTAGAGTTTGCAATCTTTCCAATAATTTGATTAAAGTTCAAGTTAGGATAACAGTTATTAGTAACACTGTCAGTCAGATTGTTTTGCAAAATTGATCCAAAACCGACTCCTATCTGGTCTGAGTAAACAAAGGTACTATATGTAAATGTGTGGTCGGCAGGACCGGACTTGGGTGGAGTAAACTCAGGTGTCACAGTAGTAGTTGACAGATGCTGATGGTCCAAATGAGGAGCAGAACAATATTATAAAACCAAAATGTTTCTGCTGGAATAACGTCACGGCACCTAAGATCCGTGTCGTAGCAAGTTTTATCTGATTCTATTTAAAAAAAATGGTTACGGATACAAACTCATATTTAATAAACTCCCGTAATCCGATTAGATAGTGTTATTTTATACTCGTAATAGATAAGTAAGTACTTAATCTTTATCTTAAATCTGTTAAATTGATTTCATTCAACTACACTATCACGCCGCTTCATCCGTAACAGGCCATATCATTGTCGTGCATTATCTTAGCTTATTTATTAAAACAATTACTGTTACACATTATAATAACGTAAGCTTCAACCCAGAGTCGATTTTATGTTCTTCTACTTTGACTCAATGGGATCTTTTGTGCTTCCCCTAGATCTAATCCTCATCCTTCTCCCAGTTTTTCAAACAGCTCTTCCATGAGCTTTATTATGAGGCCTGGGGATGGTAGTCTTAGATAACCCTGGCGCAAGAGGTAAATTCTTTTTCTAGCCATACTTCTTGTATATCTTGCTATCTTATCTTATCTTGTGTGGGGCCGAGGCAGCAAGGCCTCAGAGCACTTCGACCCAATGGGATCTTTTGTGCTTCCCCTAGATACCTAATCCTCATCCTCCCCCAGTTCTTCAAACAGCTCTTCCATAAGCTTTATAATGAGGCCTGGGGGTATGAGTCTGTAGTCCTCTGGTCCTGGATTCACATTCGCTTTCAAGCCAGTGCATCGCATGTACACAGAAGGTGTTCCATGCTCTCAATTTCCCTTTTACAGGCCCTGCAGGCCGATGTCTCCGTCAGACCCATCTTTTGAAGGAGAGCGTTAGTCCCGAAATGTCCGGTCAGCGCCCCCATCAAGTGACGGGCCTGTCGCCTGCTTGAGTTCCAAATGGCATTTTGCCATCTTGATGAGGAACCTATGAATTTCTTGGAGTGAGCAAGTCCCGTGAGGCTCAACCACTCATCCATGTGCCTCGCCCTTGCGTACTCCCGAAATGCCGTTTTAACCGTGCTTGAGGCCAGTCCACAAATGGTTCCGGTCCAATTAGTGAGGTTCCAGAACCTTCCCTAGCCAGCTCGTCAGCATGCTCGTTGCCCACAATACCCCTGTGACCAGGGACCCAGACAAGCCTGACCTTGTTTCGCTTTCCCAGCTCATTAAGAGTTCGGGCAGCGTCCATGATCAGCCTTGAATCGATCCTGTAGGAGGTCAGGGCCATGAGTGCCGCTTGGCTGTCACTAAGAATGTAGATGGTACCGCTACTTTCCATCTGTTTTGCACAGGCAAGAATAGCATATGTTTCCGCTTGGAAAACTGTAGCTAATTTGCCCATTTGCATATATGCCCCTGTACCTGACTCTGTTTTAGAACCGTCAGTGTACCATATCAGACTGCCCTCCTCTGGTGGGTCTAGTCCCTTCATCTATTCTTCCCTTGACGGCAGATGAACCTTGTAAGACCTCTTGAACCAAAACATGGGCTGCATTTTGTCGCAGTGCATGTTCGTTATTTCATCGAGGCCTTCCTGTATTTTAAACTTTGTGTGTTTAGTTCTAGGCTTAGAGCTATCCCAAAGTTCATGTATTGCCAGTCTGTGTACTTAGTGCTAGACGGGCCTCAGTCTCAATGACAATATGTAACGGTGCAAGGTTGAGTACCTTTTCCATCGCCGCTGTTGGTGTGGTTTTGAACGCCCCTGTGATAGCTAGGCATGCCGTTCGCTGTAATTTAGCAAGGGCTTCCCTACATATCCCTAGTTGCGTCCTGGGCCACCAGACAATGCTGCCATACGTGATGATTGGTCTAACCATCATGGTATACAGCCACTGCACAACCTTTGGTCTTAGTCCCCAGGTTTTGCCATACACTGAGCGACACATACCCAAGACCCTTAGTGCCTTGGCTATGGTGTTGTCCAGGTGTGTTCGCCACGTCAGTTCTTTATCCAGGGTCACCCCTAAATATTTTACCTCTGTGGCCCAGTTTAATTGTTTGCCATAAAGCCGAAGCGGGCCAAGGCCTGAGAGCAGTCTTTTCCTAGTAAACGGAATGACAACTGCCTTGTTTGGATTGATGGAGAGGTGATTCTCCTCACACCATCTCCTCACACTATCTTGCTATAAGTACTTGTGAATACCTAAGAAGATATTGACCCCCAGGACGGGACGACAAAATGTAAGCAGTCCATCTCAGCGAAAAAACTTGGGGTCCGTTAGTCCGCAGTATAAGATGTAGGGTACGAATAAATGGGTTCAATATTGGAACGTTACTTTAATTACTTTAATTTCCACGATTTGTATACTCATGCACGCACATGCACAGATAGTGTGTATTTTGACATCTAAGTCTATTCTAGTCATTTTTCTTTTGTAAATGTGAGTACCATGTAGGCTTGATTTTATTATACCAGTTTTTATAGTCTGGAAGCTTTACTTTTGTTTAGCTTTCCTCAATAGGCCATTTCAGACATTGCCCTGCATTGCACTCACATTATTTGCATTATTTTATGTCTGGATTTTAAAAGCGACCATGATTCTCTGAGTTTGTTTCGGTGTTTCTTCTCAGAGGTCGTCAGTTAGGAAATGCCGAAGCCATCTAGCTATAAAAAAAAACAAACCATTGACTTGTAAAAGTGTCTCTAATGATCTACTTACAGAAATAAATAGCATTTCATTTCATTTCATTTCATAAATAGCATTTCATTTCATTTCATAAATATCATTTCATTTCATTTTATTTCATTTCAGTGCCTAGGTTCTTATTTACTTACATAATGATGAATTACACATTTTTAAAACAAATGTGATGAAATTAAATCATTCGTTAAGTTTTCTTTCTACCTCATTAGCCTAGTAGTCCTGAACGCGACTGCTACGCTTGAGGTCCTGGGTTCCATTCCCAGGTCGAGCAAAGTGTTATTGGGTTTTTCCATGAAGTTCTCAGCAGCTCGGAGTTTGAAAATTGTGCGCAGGCGAACTGTGAGTGTAAGAAAAAGAAAGAAAGAAAATACTTTTATTTGCGTCGACATGACGTACGAAAAAATAAAGATGATAACAAAATGAATAAGAAATTAGGTCTAGCATAAGAAATAAAAAAGCTGAAATCTATGGTAATTACATTTTTTTTTTCTGGGAAGGAAGGAATCGTAGCAAATGTCACCCCCCCCCCCCCTGACAACTGAGAAACAGACTTCCCATTTGTCCCCTCTAGTCACTTTTCAAAGGGAACAGTCGGCACAAATTGTCACCCCGGAGGACAGGGCTAGAGGGGACTATTGGGAATAATTCGAGAATTGAGAATTCCATAGAAAAACCCAATTACAGAGTTCAACTTGGTTCGGGACGGTTCGGGCTTAGGACTCCTAAAATCCATGAACAAAATAATATCAGTTATGGCGCAGATAAAAGAGTTATGGTATGATGTTGTACAAGCAACACTATTCAGTTTTAAAGTCCCATACCGTACCTGTGGAGTGTCGCGGCTTCATGCAGGTGATTTTAAAGCTTTGTGAGGTCAGGAGCAATTTTGTGAAAACAATTAATTGTTTAAACGGTTATAACCTGGACACTTATTTCATGCTTCTCATTTGATTTTTTTCGTAATCGGCTAATAAGTTCGTAATCGGGTAAAAAGTGTCTACCTGTACCTACAGTTCCTCCATAGGATAAGGTTGTCAGCAACCAATGTCAAATATTTGTAACAACCTCAAAAAGCCGCTCATCTATTTACTTACTAATATATAAAACTGAAGAGTTTGTTTGTTTGTTTGCTTGAACGCGCTAATCTCAGGAACTACTGGTCCGATTTGAAAAATTCTTTCAGTGTTAGATAGCCCATTTATTGAGGAAGGCTATAGGCTATATATCATCATGCTACGCGGACGAAGTCGCGGGCAGAGGCTAGTTTAAACATATTTAAAAAGTTGGTGCAAGTGGCCCTTACGGCCTGTCTTCCGTACACCATTTGGGACGCCGCGCCACGCGCCGGAAAAGCGCCAATATGTTGCATTGACTCTCCCCTTACCACCAGTAAAATTAAAATGTTTAGGCGCTAATGAAGTAGAAAAAGTTAAAAGTTCAATACAAGCTATTAATAATTATTTAATATCAAACTAAGTACCTCGTACATACCGACACACAAATCTTAACTATAAAGAGATTGGATTGTTTTAAAGACTTTACATTTTAATTAATGGAATCAATACAATACAATACAATATTTATAAAAATCAAAACAAACCATATGATGGATGGATCAAACCTCAGAAGCCAATTGTCGTTGATAATATGGTAAATATGAGCTTACGATTTATGTAATCTCTGTCCACGTTATCGATTTGATAATATAATAGATGATTTGTTCATTAACGGTGGTTATCAGCGAAGGCGGACGCTCACCAAGTATAACTAGTAGCTGCAAAGCTGTAGTGCACAGTGCCAAGCCCACACCGCCGCATTATGTACAAGCTTCTAGTATGGTGCTGTCTTCTACTCAGCGTATTCGCCGACCTGCAGGAGAGTGACCGCCACAAGTAAGTCCCTTTACATACGATCTTTACCTGCACGATGGCCTCCGGCTAAGGCGGGCTGGGTCTCCTAGGTATTAGAAGGATTATGCCAATCAACAGACTCTATTTTGAAATTAAGTCACTTTCTTCATTTATTAATTCTTACTATCCCGTATTTTCTTTAATATTTTTTTATTTACTTCATATTAAACATAATGAATAAAAAATTTACGACGGTATTCCATTATACGTACCTACCTATGATACAATAGAGTCAATAAGATTAGGCAGGTACCTACATATACATAACTGCCTCAATAGCCAAGTGGTCCTGACCGCCACTGCTACGCTAGAGGTCCTGGGTTCGATTCCCAGGTCGAGCAAAGTGTTATTGGGTTTTTCTATGAAATTCCCAGTAGCAGCTCGGAGTTAGGAATTTGTGCCCGGTTAATGGCAATAGGCTCGCCCCCTATTACATGGGACCTAAACATACCGGCGAACTGTGGGTGTACATTAGTACGCCTCTGCCTAACCCTTCGGGGAATACAGGCGTGATGGTATGTATGTAGGTACCTACATACTTAAAAAAAAATCAGAAACATAATTGTACCACGAACATGTTACACCAAAGCGTATGAAACCACCAACTAATTCAGCTACTTCAGCTTAATCTCACTGAGGGAATTTCATACCCAAAGACTCGGTACTGTTTCGAAGTGTTTTTTTAATAAATTTTCATAACATAAAAATATTACCGAGTTTAAAAATAATAAAAATGTACGGATAATAGAAATCACCACTTTACGTTGCAGTAAAATTCAAACTCAGTCAAAATTTAACATACCTACGCTATTAGTTGATGTTCATACTTGTTAATTTTATTGTATTGTATTGTGGTTTACACTTTCTAACAATGTTAATGTTAACCCTTGTTTCCAGGTTGCACCCAAAGATTTCACGTGGTCGTGTTTGGGCTTCTACAAATGAAACTTCGTGGACACCCCCTACAAATGCTACGACTTGGAAACCTCCTACAAATGAAACTACGTGGGCACTTCCTACAAATGAAACTACATGGGCACCCCCTACAATTACAACGACATGGGCACCTCCGATCAATGTAACAACAACATGGGCACCTCCCACAAATGCGACGACATGGGCTCCCCCGATCAATGTAACAACAACATGGGCACCCCCGATCAATGTAACAACTACATGGGCACCCCCTACAAATGCGACGACATGGGCTCCCCCGATCAATGTAACAACAACATGGGCACCGCCTACAAATGCGACGACATGGGCTCCCCCGATCAATGTAACAACAACATGGGCACCACCTACAAATGCGACGACATGGGCTCCCCCGATCAATGTAACAACAACATGGGCACCGCCTACAAATGCGACGACATGGGCTCCACCGATCAATGTAACAACAACATGGGCACCACCTACAAATGCGACGACATGGGCTCCCCCGATCAATGTAACAACAACATGGGCACCGCCTACAAATGCGACGACATGGGCTCCCCCGATCACTGTAACAACAACATGGGCACCGCCTATAAATGCGACGACATGGGCTCCCCCGATTAATGTAACAACAACATGGGCACCGCCTACAAATGCGACGACATGGGCTCCCCCGATCAATGTAACAACAACATGGGCACCGCCTACAAATGCGACGACATGGGCTCCACCGATCAATGTAACAACAACATGGGCACCACCTACAAATGCGACGACATGGGCTCCCCCGATCAATGTAACAACAACATGGGCACCGCCTACAAATGCGACGACATGGGCTCCCCCGATCACTGTAACAACAACATGGGCACCGCCTACAAATGCGACGACATGGGCTCCACCGATCAATGTAACAACAACATGGGCACCACCTACAAATGCGACGACATGGGCTCCCCCGATCAATGTAACAACAACATGGGCACCGCCTACAAATGCGACGACATGGGCTCCCCCGATCACTGTAACAACAACATGGGCACCGCCTACAAATGCGACGACATGGGCTCCCCCGATTAATGTAACAACAACATGGGCACCGCCTACAAATGCGACGACATGGGCTCCCCCGATCAATGTAACAACAACATGGGCACCGCCTACAAATGCGACGACATGGGCTCCACCGATCAATGTAACAACAACATGGGCACCACCTACAAATGCGACGACATGGGCTCCCCCGATCAATGTAACAACAACATGGGCACCGCCTACAAATGCGACGACATGGGCTCCCCCGATCACTGTAACAACAACATGGGCACCGCCTACAAATGCGACGACATGGGCTCCCCCGATTAATGTAACAACAACATGGGCACCGCCTACAAATGCGACGACATGGGCTCCCCCGATCAATGTAACAACAACATGGGCACCCCCTACAAATGCGACGACATGGGCTCCACCGATCAATGTAACAACAACATGGGCACCCCCTACGAATGCGACGACATGGGCTCCCCCGATCAATGTAACAACAACATGGGCACCCCCAACAAATGCGACGACATGGGCTCCCCCGATCAATGTAACAACAACATGGGCACCCCCTACAAATGCGACGACATGGGCACCCCCGATAAATGTAACAACAACATGGGCACCCCCTACAAATGCGACGACATGGGCTCCACCGATCAATGTAACAACAACATGGGCACCGCCTACAAATGCGACGACATGGGTTCCCCCGATCAATGTAACAACAACATGGGCACCGCCTACAAATGCGACGACATGGGCTCCCCCGATCAATGTAACAACAACATGGGCACCCCCTACAAATGCGACGACATGGGCTCCACCGATCAATGTAACAACAACATGGGCACCGCCAACGAACGAAACGATTTTGCACCGCCAACATATTTTAATGTAACTTGGGCACTCATATCAAATAAAACGACACAAGGACAATAAAATGATTCAGAACAATTTGGGACCCCCGCTCACTAGCAACTGTACTAAAACATAGATACTTATAAATAATAAATCGTAGTTATAACAATTCGTAATAAAATGCAAATTTAATTTTGTCTTTCGTTTCTTCAAGTTCTACCTACATAAGTATGAAAGCCTGCTAACATTAAAAACCTGAAAGCTTTTGAGGATGTGTGGATGTTTGTTAATCTTTCAAGCAAAAACTTTTGAAATGATTTGAATGAACTTTACAATATATAGGTCATACTTACATAACATGATAACACGAGAGAGATTGATAAAAGAATAACACATACATAGACTATAATTCTAATATCTACGCGGACGAAGTCGTGTCAAAAGCTAGTAGGTACCTACGTATATTTGCACCTTGCATACATTACTACATTGTAATTGGTCAATGATATATGTACACCGTTAGTGATACATAGTGTATCAGATGTAAAACGAAGTCAGTCTATGATAAAATTTTGATGTATTTAATAAATTATGATGTGGTTGTACCTACGGTTTAATAAATAAAAAAATACATTTAGTTACTCTGTTGTTAGAGGCATGCTATATTCGGAACAGAACCGAACAACTGGAACTATTACTACTTAGGTAACTCCGTAGTTCTTCAGAAGTCAGAAAGTTAATGTGAGAATAATAAAGTTTTTTCAAAAGCCATCTCTTAGAGTCCATTCCCTCCTAATGTTCCCTTTCCTTGAGATATTGCTAGTCATTTTTATACAAAATTTGTTGTTTCGCGCAGTAGACCGTACGTTTCACTTGTGATCAAAACGCTGTACCTACTTAGTTGAATTTTTTTTTTTTGCAATATTTTTGACTTTTTAATAGTAAGTATTATATTATTCTGGTATTCGGGGTAGAGTCAAATCCATCCAATCAAAGATCGGTTCGGTGTAACGAACTCGACTTTGTTATTTATGTAAGTACATTAGTATTTGACGTAACGTTTGGCGTAGTGGCTGAGCAATCGGCTTCTACGCCACGTGTTGTGTGGGTTGATCCCCGCACGGAACAATATTTAAATATTAATATAATATTTTGAATAACAACAAAATTGTTATTATGTGTTGAAAGAAAAACACACAGCGTCGATATGAAGATGATTTTGTGACTCACCATAAATTCCTGCAATGTTGGTACTTACTGATTCTGCTTGTCACCAATAAGGCGCAATCTTCCTAGTGGTAAGGTTCCGTGAGATTGGCAATACTGAAATCTGACATAGTGTCTTCATTCACCAGGAAGCCCCTTTCTGCGACGCTGTGTGTTTTTCTTTCAACACATAATAACAATTTTGTTGTTATTCAAAATATTATATTATGTGTTTACTTAAAAACACACAGCGTCGATATGAAGACCTGTTTGGTATCTGCTGGTGACAAACACAAAACGCTATGTGAAAGAATAAAATGTTTATTATAACAGAAAACATAGTAACCTCCCAACCGTTACAATAATCTAAATACTGTTAAATCAGTCTCCTAATCTCCTTGTTGTAATATAACATTTCCATCAAGTATAACATAATTAAAATTTTACTTTGTTATTATATAGAATCAACACAATAATCCACCCTTCTTTTCATTGTAATCATAACATTATTTAAAAATTATTATTCTGGCTTAAAATTATTAAAGAGTAATTGAGACCCCTTAGTGTTACGTTCTATTTCTTTACAATAGAACTTCTTGAATGTCTGTTCACTTTTCCAATTGCCTCTGGCTAGGATCTCATCAAGTGTATGGTTCTCCATCCAGCTGGCTGAGGCTACGGCTGATCTGAAGGAACCTGGGGTTGCCGTAATCCCTGCATCTTTTAAAACAGATTTTACCCAGCCACCAATCATGGTACGTGAAGCCGGGCGTGGTTTTCCCATTATTGAGATGAATAAGTGATCCAGCCCTTCCGCTTGGCTCCTTCGGACCTGTGAGAAGTTAATCAACTGTTTGATCCATCTAACTGGGCAAACTTTTTCATCTTGGTGTCTTAATAACAACCATCCTGATTGTCTCTGGCCTCCAGAGTCAGTCTTGGAACCAAACACTGGCCAAAGGATTATTTTCTCATCTGAAAGAAATATGTGGGATTTAGACATTCTTAATAGGGTCAGATCATGTACCCTCCTCCCAGAAGCTAACAGAAGGATAGCTGCTGTTCTTCGGGACACTTCAAAGAATGTCTCCTTAGTATTGGGAATTGTGAGCCAGTCGAACACCACTTGGGGATCCCACACTGGTGGTTTTGATCTGACTGGTTGTGCAGTCGCTATAGCCTTAAGTATCTGTTTCAATAGTGATTGATCTTCAACATTTCCCTGCTTGATACTGCAAAATGTAAATATAGCAGATTTATGGACCAAAATAGTGCTATAGGAGAGCTTCTCCTGAAGATGTAAGTAGGCGAGAAATCGCGCTATTTGTTTCAATTGTGGCTCTTGACTGTCTATTCCATTCTCATCACACCATTTGAACCACCTCTTGATTGCTGGATAGTATGTGTCCATGGTAGACTTTCTCCAGCTGGTATTCAACAACTGTTTCTCGCCAATTGACCAGTTGTTGGTCTGTTTTCCCCACCTCCAACTAACCAGGCCTGTAGGGCCAGTTGGTCTACTTGTGGTGGGGGCAGACCTGTCGTCACGTCTATTAGACTCTCTGAGAGTCTCGGGATTGACACTGGTGGTGCAAGGGCTCGTGCTTGTAAGTCTGCTAGCCAAAACGTCTTCCCCCAGTTGGGAGCTATTATAATGTACTGGCCTGTGGCACTGTTTAGGTGTGCTAACACTCGAGGAATGAGATTGGGGGGAGGAAATATCCACCCCAGGCGACATGTCCATCTTCGACTGAAGGCGTTTGAGTAGATCGCTAAGTGATCCTTGCAGTCTAACGAGACGTATTTGTTGACCACGGATGTTTCTGCAGACGCGAATAGGTCTACGTCTGGAGTGCCCCAACGATGGAACAATCGGTTTGTTGCCGTGGGCAACAGATGCCATTCGGATAGCCGCTGGTGCCTGGAGAGGCGATCCGCGGTGCAGTTGTACCTCCCCGGGAGGTAATGGGCTGACAGGGAGATGTTGTGCCTGTCTGTCAGTCTCAACAACTTGTAAGTTAGATTTAATAAACTCAGGGAGTGTGTGCCCCCCTCGTTCCGAATGTATGCCACTAGTGTCCGATTGTCGGACTGGACTAGAATGTGGGCGTTCTGAAGACAATGTAGTTGTGTCCGGATCGATACATATACTGCGAACAGCTCTTTCCAATTCGAATGCCATCTCTGCTGTTCTTCCGTCCATGTACCTGACATCAGTGTCTCGTTTAGTTGGGCTCCCCAACCCACATCCGCTGCGTCGGTTGTTAGGAAGTGTGTATATGGCTGCTGATGTAGGACAACCATGGTCTTGACTGCCTGGTTCCACCACCTGAGATCTGATAACACCTGTGGTGGGAGATTGCGGTTCACTGTGTAGTTTTTTCTGAAATGTCTCAGGAATATCTGAGTGTACCTGCAATGCAGTCGACCCTTTGGCACTACGAAGCTGGCAAAATTTAATTGACCCAGTAACTTCTCCACTTGTCTTAGAGTGCATCTCTTTCTGCTTATCATTTGTAACAATGAGTTCTTTATTTTCTTTATTTTCTTTGTTGATAAAGAAATCTTGTTTGTCCTGGTGTTCCAAGTTATTCCCAGATATTCTATCTGTTGCACTGGCTTGAGGACTGACTTCGGGTAATTTATTTGCCATCCCAAGGATTCCAGTAGACTCACAACCTCCGCGGTCTGAGAGATCAACTGAGACTGGTCTTGATTGACCAGGAGGAAATCGTCTAGGTAGACTAGAACACGATTTCCTTTGGAACGAAGGATCTCCGCGATCCAATTCGTTACGGCTGCAAAGGTCCTTGGGGCCGATGCAAGTCCAAAGGGTAGGGATGACATTTGTAATATCTCCCCCTGATAACACATTCTCAGGTAGCAACGATGGGACTGTGTTATGGGGACGTGAAAATATGCATTTGAGATATCTATTTTGACCATCCAGTCTCGGGCCTGTAGGAATTCTGGTACCGTGGCATGGGATATTAAACGGAAATGTTTGCTGTGCACATACTTGTTCAACCCCCGCAGGTCGAACACTGGACGAAGTTTGCCATTGGTTTTTGGTATTAAAAACATTTTTGATAAGAAGCTCGGACTTACCTGTTCTGGTTTTTCTAAAACCCCTTGAGCTTTTAATTCTTTTATTATTTGTGTCATCTCCGGGGTAACTCTGGTGCTGTATCTTGCTCTTGCACCTTTGTTCGGATATATGAGAGGGGGTTTGCCTACTAAGGGAATCCGAGCCCCAGATATAATTTTTTTGATATAACCATTTGCACCGAGTGCTTCCCATGCAGGTATAAATCTTTTTAAACACCCCCCCTTGAATACCCTTTGATTGTCATTTCTTCTCTCTGGCACGAAAGGAATTGCTCTTACTATTATTATTAGCCTTGTTCTCTTTTTTGGAATGATTTCTACTGAAATACTTATTTTTAACTGGTCGAGAGGCTGCACGGCTGCCCTGAGTGGACTGCCTTGATGTTGATGGTACAGGTTCATGTTCATTCAACCTCTTTTTAATTGGTTTATTTTCTTTAAGGTAACTTGGCATATTCAGCCAAGTATTAGTCCCTCCCAATGATAGTATTATAGATGACAATGTATTGTGATCAAAAAGATGTTCCGTGCTTGGGGGAACTCTCTTTAAGGTTGCCTGCAAATTTTTACTATGCACTTCTGATATCAATCGATCCCTCCTAATTTCTATGCATTCAGCTCTCTTACCACAAATGACTTGTAATATTTGATCTGTCTTTTTATAATTTTGAGAATCTGGGCCAAATAAACTCATTATTTTTTTAAACAGGTTGTCTGCATTCAGTTCACTTGGTGTATTATTGGCCCAATTAACAATGTCCTGTAAGCCCGTTCGGACAATCTCCTTATGTTCCAGGAGACCATTTGTAAGACCTGCTAGTACCCTTTCTGTGCTCATTAAATAATCTTTACCCTTATTCAAGTGGCACAGTTCGTCATTAACTTTTAAGTCAGTGAAACCTGGTTTGGCCAATAATGCCTGTAAAACCTTGGCATATTTAACCTCTTTCCATTCATCTGTATTAAAGTGTTGTAATTTAATTAATGTATCTAAGCGGTCTGGCGGCGCCATTTTGACCATTTTAGTCGAATCTGTTATAGTCTGATGGTCACCTAAGTCTAGTTTCCCAGCACTAGGATTGACCAAAAACTCCGCCGTGGAGCCGATCTGTTCCTGTACATCCGCTGTATCAGGCGATCTGACCTGACTAGTAACAGATTGCGATTGTATATTGTAAGGAACACAAAATTGCAAGTAATTTGAAATCTTACCTACTTGTTCCATGAGTGCGTCTATACGTGGGTCGCTGGTGTAGTTAGTCGTGGTTTTTCGCGAGCGCTTGTTTGGGAGTCTTGAAGACTCCCCCTCGGACTCCGAATCCGCTTGTCCACTGGACTCTGAAGAGTTGCGTACCCGTTTTTCTCCGCGAGAACATGGTTCCACCTCTTGCTCACCACTCTCACTCATAACTCTATGAAAAACTACACTTCACACACTTGCTTCCGTGCACTGCTACCCAAGTGCCTTCCAGCACTCAGAAATACTCACAATATTTACTTTATAACTTAATTTTTCCGTAATTTCTCCCGGAGAAAACTTTTTGTCCGTTATGCAGGAAAAATTCACAAAACGCTATGTCAGATTTCAGTATTGCCAATCTCACGGAACCTTACCACTAGGAAGATTGCGCCTTATTGGTGACAAGCAGAATCAGTAAGTACCAACATTGCAGGAATTTATGGTGAGTCACAAAATCATCTTCATATCGACGCTGTGTGTTTTTAAGTAAACACATAATAACAATAAACTTACTGCTAGCGGTTTTATTTTTTAACTATGATATCGCCTAAGATATTAATTAAAATCACAAACGATTACGTTTTAATATATATATTACGCAGCGCACGCAACGGAAGCTCTCAAAAGTATTCACTTTTTCCCGTTTATGCAACAGTTTTCATTGATGCTCCGCTCCTATTAGCCATAGCGTGATGTTATACTCGTATAGCATATAACCTTCCTCCATAAATGATAGTCCATTTATGGAGGAAGGTTAACACAAAAATATTTTTTCAATTCGAAGCAGAATTTCCTCAGATAAGTACGTTTAACCAAACAAACAAACTCTTCAGATTTATATATTAGTATAGATTAAAAATAATATATAATGCATAATAAATATATAAAATAAATAATAAACATCTATACTATTTAATAATACCCTGTTCCCGATACCGGTGGACTACTATTTTTTATATTTTTAAATGTTTTTGTATATCTTTTGTCAAAATATTTAAAAATATATTTAAATAAGTATTAACTAATAAATGAATGGAATAATATTATTATTAAATATTATCTGTGCCACTACTAAGAGATGCATAGTAATACTGGTAATACGCATGTCAGGAGCTATGTTTCATTTACGTAATGTCTTTTGTGTAGTAATAAATAAAAGATTTTAAAAAGACTAAATTTCTTCATGAAACGAAACGTTATAAATTATAGTTTCACTTTACCCCGTATGAATTTAGCTTGGCTTGGCAGCACCGTAGACGGTATCCCCGCCCGCCATTTCAATCGAAGCTGATTGGATGATTTACACAAGTGAGAATGTGTTTGTTTGTACGACATTTCCGCTTACGTAGAACGTTCAACAATTGGCTGCCCTGAATTTGCTTCGAACGAACGGCGCGGCGGCGCTGCCATCTTTGTGTTAGCGTTTTAGCTTGGCGCCTTTCCTGTGTTCGTTGTTCAGTGTCTGTAGTGGTCATAGTGTGTTACACGTTTCAAAATGGTGAGTTTTGCAAGATTTTGTGAAATTTATTAGTTTTTGTCGTGCTTTTACAGTGTTATTCGGTGGATAGTTGTGTTATGTGCTTACTGGCGAAGTTTCAACTTTGTACGAGTTAATTTAATGGGATTTTACATCAATTTTAGGCTGGCGGTAAAGCGGGTAAAGATTCTGGCAAAGCTAAGGCTAAAGCAGTATCCAGATCAGCAAGGGCTGGGCTTCAAGTAAGTTAATCCAATATCTTAATTTATAATAGGATTTTTCACAATATAAATATATCTAGATTAGTTCTATTTTACGATTGCATATAATTGAATAATATGAATGACCCTCAGTATGGCGGCGACCATTACCTGTCCCAAGGAAAATAATCAATAGGTTGGAGCTACAATGAAAGTTATTAATTTCAGTTCCCTGTGGGAAGAATTCATAGACATCTCAAAAATAGGACTACGAGTCATGGACGTGTCGGAGCCACGGCAGCTGTATATTCTGCGGCTATTCTGGAATATCTTACTGCCGAGGTAAGACGCGCCGCCCTGCCAATATGGCGGCTCTCGACAACGCAATTAAATAACTAAATTGCTATTGCTACCTACTGGCCGTTATAAAAACTGACATCGATTTAGGTTTGTTTTTGCATTTTTGGCGCAGGCCTTTTATTTACATTACGTACATAATTGTATACGATATTATATACTTACGTCTAATTTTGGCGGGAAACTTGTTTTAAAGGTTATAATACCAAGTAAATAGGTAGGTAACCTATTTACTTACTCAAATATTAAATATAATGTACAAACTAATAATTAAATAAGGTTACTACATATGTGGAGTCTACCTGTTCTGTTCGTGGGTAGGTACATTGCCATACATCTTTTTACAAGTTTAGAAATAAACAAAAGATATAGTGGCCAATGTTATTATTAATTTTCAGGTGCTGGAGTTGGCGGGAAATGCATCCAAAGATCTTAAAGTGAAGCGTATTACGCCACGCCACTTGCAGCTTGCTATCAGAGGCGACGAAGAGCTTGACAGCTTGATCAAGGCCACCATTGCGGGCGGTGGCGTCATTCCCCACATACACAAGTCGCTCATCGGGAAGAAAGGCGGCCCTGGCGCTCCTGTTTAAATAATGGTAAGTTATAACATTCCTCTGTGAATATACATATAGTCACAACTTTTACCTGACCTACAGGATATAGTCAGCCTTGCTATCACAGTACTTCTGAAATAACAGTGAGCCAATGTGAACAGCCGCTCAGGTCAAATAACTTAAGTGTTCTTATGTAAAAATATTGAAATTAGTAAAGGTAATTATCACAAATGCCCAACATTAAAGCACCAACACCAGCCTTTATAGTTTTTTTTTAGTAAAATTTACCACCAAAACCACTGGATAACTTCAGTCACACTATTATTTTGGGGTTGCTGAACTGTCTAGTTTTTTAGTAATAAACAATATAGTCCTGTAAAGTGTCCTCAATGAGAGCTACCCAAGTTAAACTACAGCATAATAGACAGTATGCCTCAACCTCCCAAGCAGAAGTGTATGCCGTTATAGCTATGACCGCTGTTTCGTCCCTGAATAAGTTCTTGCTGCTACCTAGAAAAAGTAGGTTTGTGCCAAATAGTGTATTTGTGGTTAATTTTATTCAAAGAAATCTGCAGCTAGAGCATACGTAATTCATTCGTGAGTTTAATTACTGATTTCCGATATTTTGGGAAGAAAAATTAATTAGGCATGTATGTAATTTGGCGTGTCAGTTTGGACCATACAACTGATGACCGTACCTTATAGCCCCAATAGCCTACCGGTATTGAGACGAAATTTGCTGTAGCAGCTTGGAGTGTACAATTTATTCCTGCTTTAATTGCAATAGACTCGCCTTTTACTACATGGGACCCAAACATACAGACAAACTGTGGTACTTACGTCTCCACCTAACCCTTCAGATATAGGTGTGATGGCATTTGTATTACTAATTACCATTGGTTTGTCTTCAGGTTATCTTCTGTACCACCTTCACTGCATTTGACTCCGGGCATGTTTTCTATGGAACTTATCAGCTGATTGAAGAATGGTTTTCAAATAATTTAGTGATGTGAACAGTGGAGTGATTCCAGGGAACTGTTTGTTGGGTCCGGACTAAATAGTTTAGTAGTTAATAAGTACTAGAAATATTTTAGTGTTAAGGAGATTTAATATGATTGTAGAATTAAGTTTAATTTTCTTGTTTGTTCTTGGGACATGATATTTTTCTAAGGCATTGATTATTACAATGACATGAACATTATTAAAATTATTTTGCTACCAGTTTCAGTTGTGCTAAATAATTCTCTGTAAGTGCCTCAGACGCTGGTGCACTATAATTTTTATTTTGAATAAATATGCAAACCTTAATTAATTCATAATTTGTTTGAAGCTGTAAGCTGTTGTAATTTTTTTGCAGCATTTTGTATTTTTGAAGTGGCAAAAATTGTAATTTGGTATGATTGAACTGTTAAAAGTTGTAAGAAATGTATTTTGATCTTTGAAATATATTGAGAAAGCACTGATATCTGTTATTTTTTTTAATTGAAAAGATTATATTGGCTTTTTCTGCATAGGCATACACGAATTTCATGATTAGTTGACCCGACGTTGCCTGTTAAACGTCACATTAGTGATACCCCTGTGCCCCCAATGTGACGTCACATATTTTTTAATTTTACGTCTTCTGTATAATGCAAATATATCACACCTTCAGAATAGTAGTGACATATAAAACTAAAACGAAGTTTTGCAACGGCAAATTTCAACTTTGAACTCATTTAATTAATTCATTTTGTATGAAATCATATCAATTATGTATTTGATTTCTGTATTAAGTTAAGTTTATCTTTTGTGGAATATATAAAAAAAAAACATTATAATGTTGCATATTTTTAATTATAATTAAAGTTTTTAAAAAAGGAGTTTCATTATATTGAAACTCCTTTTTTTTAAAAAAGACCATTTTTGTGTTAGGTCTCTTTTATTCTGAAATCATTATCGCTATTCTCAGTTTTAAATATTATAGGGACCCAATTATCAATAAGTCCTCGAAGTGAAAACCAAAATTGGTAATAAAGAGACCTAATATAAAAAACAGTCTTTCTTAATCTGAAGACTCAGAGAAGATTACTTACCTGTTTTTTCAGTACACAAGCGACTTATCACGTTTTAGGTCAGTTCACTAATAAACTTGCGACGACAGAGGGAGGGAAAGAGACCGAAGTATAGTAATCTTTATTCCTATGACCCTAACTCGAATTCTTTGATTTTTTGAGTTAAGTCTATACCATTCTGAAGGTGCGATATATGTAAAAAAATAAAGCACATTTTACGCCTGCGGTTGTTGGCGGTTCCCGCTGCACCAGCGGGCAACTAGTAGAACCGCGCGGGCTGCGGTTACCCGCAGCCTCGGCTGGTAGCGCCCGCGCGCTCTGCGGTCGATTGTGGCGGGGGGTACGGAAATTCGACGCCATTTTGTTCTTATTACTCGTGGCATCATGACTAATCATGAGGTGTCTGTACAGTCGAGTTCATTAATATATTGGCACTGTCAAGGATTCAAAATATTGTAAGCGTTGGAAAGTTCGATAAATTCTATACAACCTATAGATCAAAAATATGTGCTCATGTGAACGGTTCAATAATATATCAAATCATTTCAAATCAAATCAAATCATTTATTCAAATCAAAATAAGTACTACATGATTAAATTAGTTATAAAATCTTACTTATATGCTGTGCATAAGGCAATAATATGTGATCACCGTTTTCAAATATATAATTATAAACTGTATTGGCTTCAATAATATCTGAGCAGGCTAATCTTCTTAATTATGTGTACATGCATGGGAAAGTCAATTATATGCTCGAACAATTAAGATCTAGTTTATATTGTTACAGAAATGACAGTAATTTAAATTGTTTTCCTCGCGTTTGCTTTTTTGTTTTTAAAATGAATGTCTTTCAATGCATGTTTTCGTACAGCTTGGCCATTTACGAATTATAAAAAAACTAGCTGTGCCCGCGACTTCGTCCGCGTGGAATAGTGTCTTTGGGTAGCATTTTTTGGCTAATTATTCTACAAATAAGACACATACACGTTTGGATAAGCACACTAAGGCATATTTCCCCACCAACACCGCGCCGTACCCAGCGGCTGCACAGCTCTTATTGTGTATGGTGCGGTTCTTGGCAAGTTTCTTACTCTCGCTCTCGTTAACTTCGGTTTCACAGTTCGAAATGACTCCGTAAATGTTACATCAGAATAACTCTAATATTTGGTACACAGATAGTCTAGAGCCTGAGAAAAGACATAGGCTACTTTTTAATGAGAAAAAAGGGTTGTAAGGGGTTTAAAGGGGGAATGAAATGTTGTGAGATCTTTATGTCGTACCTAACAATAAGGCTGAATTGGAATTACGTAAAGTAGTTCAAATATTATTGTATTCATGTGTGCATACATAATTGTGAATCTAACAGTTGTTCATATATTAATGTGCCTTTGGCTGTATACATGTTATTGAAAAAATAGCAGTTACATAATAATGAATCTAAATCTTGACTACAAATAAATGATGCGTATAGTTGTCACAATATTATTAACTTTTTGACGTTCATATATTTTTGAAACCTGGAAGAGCCCATATATTAATGAACTCGACTGTACATGTTTGTTTTACTTTTTTTAAGTCTTCTGTGAAGTAAGAATAACGTAACAGTTCGGTTTTGGTGTGCGTCCATGGCGGTCTGGACCTCAACTGCCGCCCGTCTTGCTACCGCGGCGGCTGCGTAACCGCACAAATAACTGGTCTCGTGAGCTTAGAACTAAATCAGCTTTTCCGCGACCGCGGCGGGCGCGGGTGAAAATCGCGCAGTGAGTTCTTAGCCTTGGAGCATACGGTCCTTCCAATTTTAGAAGATCCATATTTTGTTAATAAAACTTATGAACTAATGTTAGTAAACAAATTATTAAGCTCTTTCATAAATTAATTTAACAGTCAGCCTAGTGCAGAAAGCTAAGCACCCCTAACTTTACTTCACAACCCTCTGGGTGAGCTGTAGGTAATTATCAGCAACTGTCTTTTGACTTTGACCGTTCACAAGATGCTGTTGTTACTGTCCCTCAGTCTCTTTAGGATGGAAGCCGTTCTTTTGCGGATGATTGCATAAAAAATAAAAATCGTCCGTGTCTCCTCAGATTAAGTTATGAAGTTTGTCTCCGAAAAACAAACATTGCATTGACGATGTTATGTTCTGGTTTCGCAGATGGCGTTGTGTGCATTATCCTCAAAGCCTCAGGCTCAGCAGAGCTCAGCATTATCCTTTTCCTTTGAAAGCTGTTTTTTTTTTAATTTTAAGTGTAAGGGCAAGACTGTTTGACTTTGGACAACAAAACTCCATGGACACTCCATGGACACTCCTATAAAATAAATAATGTAGAAAGAAACAATTTAGTCTTATTATTTAAGTGTCTGTGGATGGTACCACAGATTAGGATGCCACATTGGGTAGAGGTACCTAACAGCGAGACGAAGCGGGGAGAGGTGAATGCGTTGCAACGTCGGAGCGGCACCGCTCAGTTGTTACACGATCCATTGTTACCAACGCCGCGACGAAACAACGGTGCGGCGCCGCAACGGTAAGGAGAGTATGCCGTTGTCTTGCCTTGGTGAATGTCATGAAACAACAAAGTAAGACAAGTACGGTTTTTAGTCTGTAAAAGCCCGACATACCCATGCTGCTTCCTCAGGTGGCAGGCAATCCATTAAATTTTTCTACGGTATAGCTGGGTTCACCCCTCTGGATGGTTTTGTCGCGATCGATGCCATTGTGTCGAAAATAACATAGGGCAGCGACACCTTCCCTGGGTACCAACCATAAAAAGACCTAAGGTGGTAACATAAAATTTGCTAGTTTGGGGTATGTAACTGTGGGACGGTGTCCTTGAATTGAAATGATAAATGATATTTAATTCTATCTTTTTGTGATTTTTTTGCATTTTTCATGCTAAGATTAAAACTTTATAATCTTAGCATGAAAAATGCAAAAAACTTATTTATGAATTATTTTTCAGATATGAAATGCCGGCGCCATCTAGTAAAAAAATGTAAAACATTGACTTGTAAAAGAGTCTTTATAAGATCTATGTATATAAAGTTATTTTATAAATATAATAAATAAATATAAAGTTATTTTAGTGAAGGAAAAATTCGACTCGCAGGCAGGATTTTTTCCTTCACTAAAATAACTTTATATTTATTTCTATACATAGATCTTATAAAAGACTCTTTTACAAGTCAATGTTTTAAATTTTTTACTAGATGGCGCCGGCATTTCATATCTGAAAACTTTTTATGTTGTTAAAAAAATTAGTATGTCTATGAATAGCTTTTTCTTCAAATGTATCTCTATGTTAGTTCTGATTGAAATAAAGGAAGTTAAACTTTAGTAAAAATGTAAAAAACACCATGCAAGAGGCGTAAACTGCACGCACTGGAACGACGATGAGCGAATATGACGTCATTAAATTTAGGTGGGTACCTAGTGTATCGTCATACTCTGGAATGCCGCGATAAACAAATTAATTCTTGCAAGCCCAATAATTTTAGTTTCGTAACTTTTTGTTTATTTTATTGTTTCTTTTGGAAACTTCCATTTATTATTAATAGCTTCCGCCCGCGACTTCGTCCGCGTGGAATAGTTACTTATAGTCTTAGCGTGATGTTATATAGGCTTATAACATATAGCCTATAGCCTTCCTCGATAAATGGGCTATCTAACACTGAAATAATTTTTCAAATCGTACCAGTAGTTCCTGAGATTAGCGCGTTCAAGTAAACAAACAAACAAACTCTTCAGCTTTATATATTAGTACTAGCTTCTGCCCGCGACTTCGTCCGCGTAGCGTGATGATATATAGCCTATAGCCTTCCTCAATAAATGGAAGAATTTTTCAAATCGGACCAGTAGTTCCTGAGATTAGCGCGTTTAAGTAAACAAACAAACAAACAAACTCTTCAGCTTTATATATTAAGTATAGATTATACGATAAGATATCGCCTACCCACGGTAAAAGAATTAGCTTAAAATAGGTACTAAAAAATCAGAAACAATACCCTAAAGAAAATTAACTCGCTGAGCTAACTGGGCTCACCGCCCTTCCCCCTCATGACTGCCTTGCACATCATAAATGCGCGCGATGTTATTTTAAAACTGCGATATCTCCTAAGATATTCATTGAAATCCAATGATGTAAAGGGCACTTTTGTTTTAAATTAAATACTTCTGATGAATAACGAATAAATAATATTTATTTGGATAAGGATTAATATCATGTTTATAAAAACACCTTCGCAAATAATGCATTTGGAATTTTAGAACAAAGTTAGCAAAAAAAAGGTTATAGTGAGCCAACCTTAAAAGATAGACATATGCTGTCGCGGACTTTTTTTTAGAATTTTTAAAGAGGAACAATTCTGTCATATATGATTTTTGCGAAACTTTAACCGTTTACGCAGCGCACGCATCGGAAGCTCTCAAAAGGAAAAAAAACCCAGATTTTGAAACATTTTTCATTGGTGCTCCGCTCCTATTGGTCTTAGCGTGAAGATATATAGCCTATAGCCTTCCTCGATAAATGAGCTATCTATCACTGAAAGAATTTTTCAAATCGAACCAGTAGTTCCTGAGATTAGCGCGTTCAAGCAAACAAACAAACAAACTCTTCAGCTTTATATATTAGTATAGATAGAAGTATAGATAAAATCATTTTTTTTTTAGTTAAGTTTCAGGGATAAGTATTTTTGGGTGTTGGTAAATATTTTTGGGGTTTGTTTGTTACTCCGTACTCGCTACTGTGGCGCAACCAACGAACGTACGATACGTACGATAATTTTGTTCAAGCGATTGCCTCAGTAGAGTCTGTACTCTGTATATTCAGTCTGTGCCTGTCGCCATTTTGTTTGATTGAAGTAGACGGTGGTGACTGGTGCCTCTGCCTTGATTTGCTAGCTATTTGCTGTTTGTCTCGATTGTGGATTATTCGCTTCGATTATTTTTTGTCGCCACATCAAATGAATTAAGCAGTGACACGGAAACGGACGACGTAAATAAAAATAAGTGTGATTGTTTTGGGTGTGTTAAAAACGTAGAAAACAGATCCAGTTCTAAAACGATTTAACATAATTATAGCAAGGTTGTATTTCAAAATAGTGCTCTAACAACTACAAACTATGAGTTCACGACATCGTGACAGAAGTCGTTCAAGATCCCGCGATCGGGAGAGGGACAGGCACAAGGAAAGGGATCGTGAGAAGACGAGAGACCGGGACCGTGATAAAGACAGGGAACGTGATCGCGACAGAGACCGAGACCGGGAGCGCGACCGCGATCGTGATCGTGATCGCGATCGCGACCGCGACCGTGACAGGGATAGAGACCGAGATCGCCACCGTTCCAAAAGGTACATTCTTGAGTATCCTGAATGTTATATTCATAACATAATATAAAAAAACGCCTGTATTCCCCGAAGGGTTAGGCAGAGGCGTACTAATTAATAGGTGACAAGCCTATTGCCATTAACCGGGCACAAATTCCTAACTCCAAGCTGCTATTGGGAATTTCATAGAAAAACCCAAAACACTGCTCGACCTGGGAATCGAACCCAGGACCTCTAGCGTAGCAGTCGCGATATTAATTTCATACTGCTACAATAATGGTATCCGCATCATACTGCAATAATTGATTGGTAACTAATTATTTGCAGGGACAAAGAGCGGGAGCGCAGCCGGAGCCGCGATCGACACAAGGAGAAACGTCGCAGTCGGACCCGCTCACGCAGCAGGAGTCACAGCCGCAGTCGCAAGTCCAAAGATAGGCAAGTTACACATTAAAATGGAAGTCAATGGGCAATAACCTTAATTTTTTATAGTGCACTATTTTCCGCCCGCGACTTCGTCCGCGTGGAATAGTTACTTAGTCTTAGCGTGATGATATAAATAGCCTATAGCCTTCCTCAATAAATGGGTTATCTAACACTGAAATAATTTTTCAAATCGGACCAGTAGTTCCTGAGTTTTGCATTGTTGGAGTAGACATACACACTCTTCAGCTTAATATATTAGTATAGATAGATGATAATTAACTATTAATATGCACATGCCTTTGAAAAGTCCGAGGTGTGATGGTAACATCACTAGGCTAGCACTGCTCTCACAAAATATATGAAGATTATTTTCTAGTAATGAGCAATTTGCTTACAGAGATGGGACTATAGCTCTGCTGGACCAGATGGTGGGCACGACGACGAAGGCGACGGCGCGGCAGGTGACTAGCAATGGCGTCAACCCGGCCGCGCACGCCGCCATCCTTGCGGCCGCTGCTGTTGCTCAGGTTTCTACTTACTCCTTTTTATTCTGATACTCTAGGAAACCATAAGGATTCCAATTTTTATACAATACTGGTGAGGAGTTTCAGGACAAACAATCCTTCTGGTAGGTGTATTGTATATTATTATCCCGCAACTTAATCCAAATAACCATCTGTAGCTGTATATTTTGTGACAAAGCTCCAATATGTCGTAAAAAGGATTTATTTTACATCCCCAGCAGCAGGACATGTTATTCCAGAAATATGTTCTTGAAGCGTGCCTGTAGACTTTGTAATGCCAGTGACAAATTAGCCGATGTAGATATCTTCTGTTGTTCAATTACAACACTAAAGAAAGCTTTTTTTACGTAAATTAGTATTTATTTAATGTAAGGTACATTTTATATTTGTATTTCATAGTCAATAGTGTAGAAATTACTAAATTTTAGGTGTTCATTAAGTTGATATAAATATTGTTGGTTACATAAGGAAGCTATAGGTCTTTTTGTGTTCTTTTGTCTTAGATTATTATGTGTTGAATGACTGTTTGTTTCTTTCCTAAATAAATAAATAAATAAATATGTGACGACCTCTGTGGTTTAGTGGTTCGAGTACCGGACTGCTGACCATGAGGTCGTGGGTTCGATTCCCACGGGACACAAAAATGTATGTGATTAATATAAGTGTTTGTGTTCGTCTGGGTGTTTCTATGTATTATAAGTATGTATTTACAAAAAAAAAAGTATATAAGTATTATATCCATTGTCTAGTACCCATAGTACAAGCTCTGCTTAGTTTGGGACTAGATGGTGCTGTGTAAAAATGTCCCAGAATATTATTATTATATTATATTACATATATTATAATAGTGTTATAGCTCAAATATGCTATTTCCAACTTAGTTGAGTACTGCTTCCAGTCAGACTTAAGCAATACAATTTCTGGGCAACGACAATGTGTGGTAAGGTTAGACCAGGGAACTCTAGGTGTGCAGGAACAGGGCATACAACGCCCTGTTCCAACCACCGTAGACGGCCACGGGCGGCGGACTTGGGGAAGTCCGTCCGTCCAGCAGTAGGCCCGAGATGAAGGCGCGGTCGGAGTGTGCCGCGCCCGCTCATGGATTGGCAGGTGGGGGAGTATACAGCCCCCTCTCTCAGGAGCCGAGGACCGCATCTAAAGCGGTCCGCCACTGCCGGGGCCGCGGATGAATGATTCATCGCTCCCGCAACCCCGGCAATTATGTGGAGAGGCGTAACACCCGTGTGGGGTTTAGTCGGTAGTCACCCCCGCTCCGGGGGTGGAGTCCGACACGCCCCGCCGCCTCCCCGGGCGGCGGAAGTCCATAAATGGATTCCCCACACGAAAAAAAAAAAAAAAAAAAAAAAAAAAGGGAACTCTAGGTGTACACATAATGCCTAACCCTTCACGGACACTGGTCTAATGGCATGTTAATGTACAAAAACTATTTGTAGAAATATATCAACTAAGCATTTCATCCCATACATTACAGTATATATAAAAAAAAAAAAAGAATTTATTTCAGGCAATGCGTACCCATAATTTACATGTCCGATTCGTTAGTAACAAAGGTCTTAATAACTATGTTAGTACTTACATATTTAAAAAAAAAAATTATCCATTATTAGGTAATTATTGTTATAAAATTGATATGTCAGTCAAATCATTATAATTATTTAATTAACCTACCAATTCTAGAACACATGCAGTTTTACAAATCTCCCTAGCACACTATTGATTTCTGGCCTCTCCGCAATCATCTTCAGAATTCTGTTGTTGCCGCCACGAATTCGACGTATTAGTGAGGATGACTTCTTACGCATAATTGCAAAAAAGTCGTCCACCCTCGCATCAGCAAACATGCCCGAGGCGCTACAAAACCGGGGCAGCCCCACCAGAATCCTGAAGGCGTTATTATATTGTACGCGAAGAGCATTGTAGGCCCGCTGCGTGTGGTTCACCCATAAAGCGCTGGTATAAAAGCTTTGACAATAAGCTCTATAGAGGGTTACTTTAACTTCTGCTGTACACCTCGCAAACCTATGTACCAACATGTTAGCCCGGACCGACAATGCCCTTCGCTCCCTCTCAATATCCGCGTCATCACACAGGGTTTCGGTCACAATGTGACCCAGATACCTAAACTGGGAGACACGTTTCAAAGGTACACCATTGAGATATACCGGTGGTATATACTCCGGTTGTTTATTTTTACCTCTAATCAGCATATACTCACTTTTCTTCTCGTTATACCTCAGGCCGTGCACCCCAGCGTATGACTCGCAGATACTGAGAAGTTTTCTCAAGACACCGACCGAGGGACTCAGCAGCACCATATCGTCCGCATAGCTAATGTTATTTACACATACATTGTCTATATGACACCCGACATGGGTAATACTGAGTTCCTCAATCAGCTGATTTACGTAGAGGTTAAAAAGTCTTGGAGAGGACATTTCACATATTTTTTCTGATGTTTGTACCAGTGTGAAAAGATTTTAACCAGTTCAGCAGGTGCCCCAGTCTCTCCAAGTTTACCCCAGAGCACACCGTAATCGACTAGATCGAAGGCCTTCGACAAATCTAGGAAACAGGCATATATGGGTGTTTTCCTATCAACATAGTACGATACAGTGTGTTTTAAGGTTAAAATAGCGCTCTCAGTAGATAGAGACTTACGAAAACCGAACTGAGCATCGTGTAGCGTTACATATTTACTAACTTGTGCATCCAATAGACCGTCGAAGACCTTCGCGATCACATTCGCCAGGGAGATAGGCCTATAATTGTTTATATCTGACACATCCCCAGTGACATTCTTTGCAATTGGTACTACAATAGAATTTTTTTTGGCTATTTGTGACGCTAATAAGTCCATTTTAATTTGCTCTTGATGTTTTTGACAAAACTTCAACCTGGATTTGAAAATTTTTCGCGTGGTACGCATACTTTCACAGAGTGGCCCATTATCAGGTTTGCCTTCCAAAAGGTAAGTTTGGTATGCTAACCTAGCCTTACTGTGTGCTTCTCTTATGTGCTTGTTCCATCCTATTACACTCCTACCGTTTTTTAACTTTTTTGCCTTTTTACTTTGCACCGAGGCCTCGCTTAATATTTACAATGTCATTGTACAATTTGTCAATAATAAATCTATGATTTATGTCAGTACACATTTTGTCCGCACAATTGTGTAACTCACTGGGAAAGTGCAGATGTTTTAAATTACTGTTACAAATGTCCAAATACTTATTTATTTCTTCGTCAATTCTATCACCCCAAAAAATATTATTACATGTCAAATTTTTAATGGAACATTTATTTACAACCATGTCAAGACTACATTCAACTGAAATAGGCAAATGGTCCGACCAATACACGCCATAGTGAACTTTTACTGCAGTTATTGTTATCCACGCTGATTCTGTAACTAAACAATGGTCCAACCAACGTTTACTACTGTGAGCCTCACTATAAAATGTATAGGTATCAGACGACTTACCCAGTTTCATGATGTCAGCACATATCCATTTGTTGTCATCACAAAAACTCAATAATTCCGTAAAAAAAGTGGCAGAGGGATGAGCATTAAAATCCCCTAAGATAAACACAGATTCAATATTACATTGTTGTATAATAGCACTAATTTCTCCCAAACAATTGGTAAATATTGGAAAGTTTTGTGTCTGGTCCGTCGGCATGTATACACATATTACTAAAATTTCATTATTATTACTCGTAACTGCTTTAATAGCCGTGATACGATCACTTTCGCACTTCACTATTGATATTGGCATGCTCTTGATCCCTTTTATGAAAGAATAAAAGTTGGATTTTTCACATAATTCTTCCTCCTTTATTTAATTCCTCAGCACTTGAGCTTCTTTATTTATATTATGCACTGTCATTTATATCCAAAGCTATAAAGGCGCTTCCTGAAACCAATCCTGCCAGAGCCCATGTTATATACATTTATAATTTTATGTTATGGCTATATAGGGCTTCAACACAGAAACTCTAACAAATACTCATCAGGAGGGTGCATAACCTTAGCCCTGGGGTATTTCGTTTGTGATCTCGCAAAACTGGCTGTATTTGGACAGGAAAACTAATTTATCTTTTTGTTTGTCTGTGATTCAGAAAAATATCAAAATGAAGTCCCATTAAGTATCATACTATGTGTTCTTTAAAATGTATGTATTAACGAGAGTTGGTTGGCACAATATTTTTATTATAGTGTGTAGTGGTGTTTTTGTTTTGTTATGTTAACATTTGTCACGTTCGTTTGTCGCGCTCGCGCAACAGACGTTTGTGGCGCAGCGGCGCATGGCGGCGCCGGTGCAGCCGGCCGCGGCCGCCGCCGCCGCGCTGTCGGCCGCCACGGCCATCCCGCCGCCCACGTCCGTGCAGCAGAAGCTGGAGCTGCTGCAGGCGCGCACCGAGTCGCGCTACCGCGACAAGCCGCCGCACCACGACTACCACCCCGACGACGACCAGGACGACGGACTCGGTAACACTAGTTTTACTAATACTACCTATTGCTTGAACACATGTCATACTAATCCACAGACTGAACTGGATCTTGCTGGGGTCTCGCCAATATTTTTTAACAATGAGATGAGATGCAAGTGAATATTTACGCGTAGTAGTTAGTAAATCACGCGAAGTGACTGCCAACTCTCCTTCTGGGACACCCACTCCAGAGCGTAGCATAGCTCTAATAGAATTTTCTAATAGAATTCTCATTGATGTTGAAACATCAATAAGAATTCTATTGGAAACAAGCGTGACTGCTGCGCTGTGTGTGTGTGTGTACGTGTGTGCGCGGCGGGCGAGACGGCGGCGGAGCGGCGCGCGCGGCGGCGGCGCACGCGCTGGATGGTGTGTGTACGTGTGTGTGACTGTGTGTGTGTGTGTGCGGCAGGGCCGGCGGGCGAGACGGCGGCGGAGCGGCGCGCGCGGCGGCGGCGCACGCGCTGGATGGTGTGTGTACGTGTGTGTGACTGTGTGTGTGTGTGTGCGGCAGGGCCGGCGGGCGAGACGGCGGCGGAGCGGCGCGCGCGGCGGCGGCGCACGCGCTGGATGGTGTGTGTACGTGTGTGTGACTGTGTGTGTGTGTGTGCGGCAGGGCCGGCGGGCGAGACGGCGGCGGAGCGGCGCGCGCGGCGGCGGCGCACGCGCTGGATGGTGTGTGTACGTGTGTGTGACTGTGTGTGTGTGTGTGCGGCAGGGCCGGCGGGCGAGACGGCGGCGGAGCGGCGCGCGCGGCGGCGGCGCACGCGCTGGATGGTGTGTGTACGTGTGTGTGACTGTGTGTGTGTGCGGCAGGGCCGGCGGGCGAGACGGCGGCGGAGCGGCGCGCGCGGCGGCGGCGCACGCGCTGGATGGGCTCGGAGCACGACAAGACCTTCATCCCGGGCCTGCCCACCGTGCTGCCGTCCACTCTCACGCGCGACCAGGAGGAGCAGTACCTACGTGAGTCTCCCTCTCTACTATATTATTACACTCTTTACTTTAATCATTGTCCTGAACGCTGTCTACACATATTACCGGAGATTGATGCACTTTAAATAGGTAACGAGATTTTTCTTAGGTCCCCATTGAACCCGACCCGCTCGCTATTGCCTGGAAATTAATTTTAGCTTTTAATATTAATAATTCTATTCTTATCTTAACTTGTGTCGCAGAACTGTAACTGAATTGTTAATAATAATAAGTGAGTGAATTTATAGATCAAAGTGATACTAGACAGGACTATTCTACTACAAGCAAGCGATGCCACGGCCCGCCTGATGGTGAGGTGCCCGCCTACCGTCAGGCGGGCCGTTGCCTATAGACGCTTGCAACGTCCGTATACTTGTTTGCCACCCTTAGGGCCACTTGCACCAACTTCTTAAATATGTTTAAGTTGTATTTAAACACCATTTTTCATAGAAATTTCGTGTTTAAATGCCATTTAAACACATTTAAGAAGTTGGTGCAAGTGGTCCTTAGTGTTGTAAAAAAAGCATTCTTTAAGACTTCGACTGAGTTCCTTAACGTATTATTTTTGTAAACGTAAATGAATTATATAACTAGTAATTTGAGCTAAGTATTAAATACTAAAAGATGTATTTTACTTTATGTTCAACTAAAATCATTTTCATCCAAGCACTGCGGGTGGGTCGTGTTTTGAATTTACAAACTAAAATAATAGCAAGGCTTTCTTATAGCGCTTACGCGTCATCAAATTTTATTTTAATTTCAGAATATTAGAGCTATTTCAGCGTTAGCGTCGTCCACTGGAAAGTGTAGTACACTCGTAATGATATGATAATTGTGTTGCGTGCTGAGCGTAGGTAAGGCGGTCAATGTTCTAATGTGTGCGTATGGCCGCGGTTGGCTAACCCGTTCCCTTGCAGTGCAGCTGCAGATCGAGGAGGTGTCGCGCAAGCTGCGCTCCGGGGACCTGGGCATCCCCGCCAACATCGACGAGAGGTTAGTGTCGCCCTAGCGCCGCCCGCTGGCGCCCCACTGGCGCCCCCTGCCGCCCCCTGGCGCCCCACTGGCGCCCTAGTGCCGCCCGCCCCTCCGGCGCCGCCGCACGACCCATGAGTATACTACTCACGTTTTCATTATTATATCTCTAGTTACGAGCGCTCCACGCGTCATATTTATCTACTCTACGTAGCTACGTCCGCACAATCCGCGATTGAACACATACTACATATTCGGGCACTAGCTCGAAGAGCATCAGCTGCTCGTCATTGTACTGAGCCCGCTCAAAACATCTGTCATAAACTTATACCGGAACTTACACTAGGAATATAAAAAACAGCAATGCATTGACCTTCTGACAGGCTGACTTAGACACGAATTAGTTTAAATTGATAGTATTAATTTCAATTGAGGTATCGGGAGGTCCGGGTGTAGGCCGAGGTCTGAGCGAGCAGGGAGCGTGGAGCGTATCTCGTCCCCGCCCTACTAATGCGCCATTTTCTTCATTTTGCAGGTCGCATACAGACTGCTCATAAACACTAATGATTCAATTAATTAACTCATCTAATAATGATTTATTATTATGTTGATAATTTTCAGCGACTACAGCTCAATTATTATTAATAACCAGATTATTTTCAGGGCTAATGAGCTTAATTAAAATTTCAGGATCAAATTAATTGAATTATTCTTTTTTCTCAGGCGTTAGGTTCTAGGTATTAGAGTAGGATATCAATACATATCATAATTATAATTATCTCCTTTTAAATTACGCGGTGCTTAATATCTTGGTAAAGCAACTCGGAATTCACAAACAATAACTTATATAATAATACTCGTGAAAACTGTGATTGAGATAATATTAAGCACTGTAGTTTGTTATATTTTATCAACTTGGCGCCGCAACACTCGAGACCGTAGCTTTCTGAACCAACGGCGGCTATCTTCAAATTGTATTATATTGTAATTGTTAGAACAAAAGATCTTGCGTACATATGAATATTTAAAAATAATATTCCGGGACATTCTGGGACATTTTTACGCAGCACCATCTAGTCCCTAGTAGTTTGTAAATACATACATATAATACACTAGCTTCCGCCCGCGACTTCGTCCGCGTGGAATAGTTACTTAGTCTTAGCGTGATGATATATAGCTTATAGCCTTCCTCAATAAATGGGCTATCTAACACTGAAATATTTTTTCAAATCGGACCAGTAGTTCCTGAGATTAGCGCGTTCAAGCAAACAAACAAACAAACTCTTCATCTTTACCTATGAAATTGCCGTTCTGCAGTACTGGCCATTTCAAATCAAAATATTTTTTGTAAAGTTTCACACAAACTTTCATCCCCTATTTTATCCCCTTGGGGGTAGAATTTATCAAAATCCTTTCTTAGCGGATGCCTACGTCATAACATCTACCTTCATGCCAAATTTCAGCCCGATCCCTCCAGTGGTTTGGGCTGTGCGTTGATAGATCACTATGTCAGTCAGTCACCTTTGAGTTTTATATAATTAGATTTGGTAAATTATTGTAGGTGATCCCATTCAAATCCGATCCGATGATTTGATCTCAGAATTTTGACATTATAATCAATAAATGCGCGCGCGGTACTTGATCATTATTTTGCTGCGATGTTATTTTAAAACTGCGATATCTCCTAAGATATTCATTGAAATCCAATGATGTGAAGGGCACTTTTGTTTTAAATTAAATACTCCTGATGAATAACGTATTTATTTGGATAAGGATTAATATCATGTTTATAAAAACACCTTCGCAAATAATGCATTTGGAATTTTAGAACAAAGTTAGCATAAAAAAGGTTATAGTGAGCCAACCTTAAAAGATAGACATATGCTGTCGCGGACTTTTTTTTAGAACTTTTAAAGAGGAACAATTCTGTCATATATGATTTTTGCGAAACTTTAATCATTTACGCAGCGCATGCATCGGAAGCTCTCAAAAGGAAAAAACACCCCGATTTTGAAACATTTTTCATTGGTGCTCCGCTCCTATTGGTCTTAGCGTGATGATATATAGCCTATAGCCTTCCTCGATAAATGAGCTATCTAACACTGAAAGAATTTTTCAAATCGAACCAGTAGTTCCTGAGATTAGCGCGTTCAAGCAAACAAACAAACAAACAAACAAACAAACTCTTCAGCTTTATATATTAGTATATAGATATACAACATACATATATACAATAATAAATAATATGGTAGACAATTTGTCAGTACAGTAGGTACATACAGATTACAAAAGGGTTTCACACTCACATTAGTCCCACTTAATCTATACTAATATATAAAGCTGAAGAGTTTGATTGTTTGTTTACTTGAACGCGCTAATCTCAGGAACTACTAGTCCGATTTTAAAAAATCTTTCAGTGTTAGATAGGCCATTTATTGAGGAAGGCTATAGGCTATATATCATCACGCTACTCGAACGAAGTCGCGGGCAGAAGCTAGTAATATTATAATTGACTAGTTTGAGGTCTTGCGCTTATTCACGTTGTATAGGCTGATAAACAAATTCCCCTCGTTTTTTTTATATTTTTTTTGCACATCCCGTGCTAAGATTATAAAGTTATTTTGTGTGAAGTAAAATTCACAGTTAGATACACCAGACGCTGTGACCATTAAGGCACCGCGAGTCCTTAGGGACTCTTTATATACTTATCTAACCAGAAGACGCAGGTCGCAGGTTCGAATCCTGCCCATAGTCGAATTTTTCCTTCACTAAAATAACATTACCCTCGTTGGGTCGCGCAGTTCGGTATAACGAAAAGCTATGGTGTCGAGTGTATGCAGTGGGTGTTGAGATGTGTGTTGTGTTGTTGTGTAGTGCAACAGTAGTGTTGTGCGCAGGTCGCCGTCGCCGGAGCCCATCTACTCCACGGACGGCAAGCGCCTCAACACGCGCGAGTACCGCACGCGCCGCAAGCTGGAGGAGGAGCGCCACCGCCTCGTCACGCGCATGCAGCAGATCAACCCCGAGTTCAAGCCGCCGCCCGACTACAAGTGCGTCACCACCACTACACCTGCCTGATGCCTCCCGGCACTCTCACTACTAACGTGCCGTTTGTTACAGACCACCTATCATCCGTGTGCACGACAAGGTGATGATTCCGCAGGAGGAGCACCCCGATATCAACTTCGTGGGGCTTCTCATTGGTCCGCGAGGCAACACGCTTAAAGGTTAGCGCACACTCACAACATACCCTCTCCTGTCCGATTTAAATGGCTGTTACTCGTCTATCGTAACGAAACCTTCGTTCCAGCCATGGAGAAGGAGACCGGCGCTAAGATAATAATTCGCGGCAAAGGCTCGGTGAAGGAGGGTAAGGTGGGCCGGAAAGACGGTCAGCCGCTGCCCGGCGAGGACGAGCCGCTGCACGCCTACATCACCGCCACCAACGCGGACTGCGTCAAGAAGGCAGTCGAGAAGGTAGACACGATCACTTTTTTCAGTCATCGTCACCATGTGGAAAATGTTAATGTCAAACTAATGGGTGAGTGGTGGTTGCGGTTGCAGATCAAGGAGGTGATCCGGCAGGGCGTGGAGGTGCCGGAGGGGCAGAACGACCTGCGGCGCATGCAGCTGCGCGAGCTGGCGCAGCTCAACGGCACGCTGCGCGAGAACGACGCCGTGCGCTGCGCCAACTGCTCCGCCACCGACCACAAGACCTGGCTCGTTAGTACACTACACTACACTTGACAGAATGCTGCTCAAATGTTGACTCCATTCTGCTTGTATAAAAACGTAAACGAAGCCTAAATGGCGTAAAAACGTTTTTATATTTTTTTAAGAGTGATATTTGAAGAGATGTAATGTGATTGCAGTGTCCGGATAAGCCGAACGTAACAAACAACATTGTGTGCTCATCATGCGGTGGAGCCGGACACATTGCACGCGACTGTCGCGCCAAGCGGCCCGGGCAGGGCACACTGCACAACACCCCCAACAAGGTAAGGCGCCAAGCGGCCCGTACAGGGCACACTGCACAACACCCCCAACAAGGTAAGGCGCCAAGCGGCCCGGGCAGGGCACACTGCACAACACCCCCAACAAGGTAAGGCGCCAAGCGGCCCGTACAGGGCACACTGCACAACACCCCCAACAAGGTAAGGCGCCAAGCGGCCCGGGCAGGGCACACTGCACAACACCCCCAACAAGGTAAGGCGCCAAGCGGCCCGTACAGGGCACACTGCACAACACCCCCAACAAGGTAAGGCGCCAAGCGGCCCGGGCAGGGCACACTGCACAACACCCCCAACAAGGTAAGGCGCCAAGCGGCCCGGGCAGGGCACACTGCACAACACCCCCAACAAGGTAAGGCGCCAAGCGGCCCGTACAGGGCACACTGCACAACACCCCCAACAAGGTAAGGCGCCAAGCGGCCCGTACAGGGCACACTGCACAACACCCCCAACAAGGTAAGGCGCCAAGCGGCCCGTACAGGGCACACTGCACAACACCCCCAACAAGGTAAGGCGCCAAGCGGCCCGGGCAGGGCACACTGCACAACACCCCCAACAAGGTAAGGCGCCAAGCGGCCCGTACAGGGCACACTGCACAACACCCCCAACAAGGTAAGGCGCCAAGCGGCCCGGGCAGGGCACACTGCACAACACCCCCAACAAGGTAAGGCGCCAAGCGGCCCGTACAGGGCACACTGCACAACACCCCCAACAAGGTAAGGCGCCAAGCGGCCCGGGCAGGGCACACTGCACAACACCCCCAACAAGGTAAGGCGCCAAGCGGCCCGGGCAGGGCACACTGCACAACACCCCCAACAAGGTAAGGCGCCAAGCGGCCCGTACAGGGCACACTGCACAACACCCCCAACAAGGTAAGGCGCCAAGCGGCCCGTACAGGGCACACTGCACAACACCCCCAACAAGGTAAGGCGCCAAGCGGCCCATACAGGGCACACTGCACAACACCCCCAACAAGGTAAGGCGCCAAGCGGCCCGTACAGGGCACACTGCACAACACCCCCAACAAGGTAAGGCGCCAAGCGGCCCATACAGGGCATACAAATGGAGAACATAACATAAAATTTTTGGCGCATTATAGATGAATAATGATTAAAATATTTGGATGTTGTGCAGGCTAAGATCGACGAGGAGTACATGTCGCTGATGGCGGAGCTGGGCGAGGCGGGCCCGGGCGGGGCGGGGCCGGGCGCGGGGGCGGGGCGCCGCTTCGCGCCCTCGCTGTTCGCGCCGCACGCGCCCGCGCGCGCCCTCATGCCGCCGCCCGCACACGCCGCACGTACGTACCACGCACCACGCACCCACCACGCACCACGCACCACGTAACACGTAACACGTACCAGTGCACTGTTCACTACTTATTCTAAATTTACGCACGTATGCACATGCACACTCAATTTGTCGACGACAAGCGACAAATTCCAGGTTCTTGGCTATAGCGTTGATGTGACATTTAACTATGCAATAATTAGTACTAAAATTGCCAATAAAAACTAATTCTACAATGAGTGAAGTGCTAAAATTGAAACAACAAATACAATTTAATTGCTCCAACTATAAAAAATGGTTACACGATGACTGGTGTATGCATGCCGTCAGTTAGGACAGGTCAACTCAAGGCTGCTATATCTCTTTCTTCAAAAGGCCTGTTCAAATTTTGCCCTACATCGTAACACATATATTTATGATACTACTGCTACTGTCCGAACTTTAAAAGAGACCATGATTCTCTGAGTTTGATTCAGAATTAGGTCGTCAGATAGGAAATGTCAGCGCCATCTAATAAAAAAATTAAAAAATTGACTTGTAAAAGTGTCTTGACTTAAAAATTGACTTGTAAAGATTTATTTACAGAAATAAATATCATTTATCATCATTTATACCTAAACAGGTGTAATGTTTGTAATTGTAGCAATTAAATTTTACTGCTCTGTTTGCTGTATTAAAAAAGTATTGATGAAAAATACAGGCTTATTGTGCTGTAGAGATCCTTAGATAAGTTAAGATTTGTCACAAATAATGGTAAATACGGGTGATAACTGTGATTTAATAAAAATTATGACCTTTTTTGGGGTGTGGGTATTAAGTGTTCACCGGTTACCTATGTGAAACATAAAGGGGGCTTATTATGGCGGCACGATGATAGTGGAGTTATATTATGGTGTAAGTAAGAAGAAGTAAGAAGCGGCGGTAGCCTAATGGTTAAGAGACCGTCCTAAAAATTCACTCGATCGAGTTTAGGTAAATTCTATATTTGTGTGCGCTTTTCACGCACACATGGCTGCAGATCGAGCGTACGAGCCTATAAACAATTTTGATCCTTTCATTATTAAATTAATTTTCTAGTTTTTTTCTCATTAGTTCTTTTTTGTATTTTAAATTTTGTTTTCAATTTAGTATATTTTTATACATACGATGTTCAATCAACATCAAAACATAAAACTTTAAAGGGCGGAAATTGGGCTGAAAATTGTAATTGTAGCTACGCATTACAAATAAATACCTAGTGACGAGTTTAATGATTTATGGATTTTAACATTTTAAGGGGAGAAAACGGGGGTTGAAGCCTGAAGGTTAATATACCTACTTATTAGTATGGGTGAATAGTTTTTAAAGGTAGGTATTTGAAAATGAGATATGTAGCTACTCTTCATAAAAAATTGTGTTTCAGTGTTTTTGAATTTTCAAACTTTTACTTTGGAGGGTTGATAGTTTTACCTATTTCTAGGCACTTCAAAATCGTGATATTTTATTAAATGTTTATCAAAGCACATTTTGGTCACGACTGAAACCGCTCGGTTGTATGTACATGTGGTGATTTTGGTATGTAGTTTAACTTTGCTCCACTTCATCGTGAAAAATGTGAGATGTTTGAAGAACTGGTATTTGTTTTTCATAATTTACCATGCACGTAGAATGTGCCTAATGAAGGACCAACATAAGACATTAGTACTACAGTAGTAGTCACGGCGATAACTACAATATTCATATCTTTGAATGTATTAAAACCTTTGCTTATAAATAATTTATTGTAAGATGAGGTTGCTTTTGACTAACAAGTTTTGTTCCATATGGAATACAGCTGTCATCTTTGGGCGGATCCAAAGTACTTGGGCCATTTGACTCGGTCCAAAGACGCCTTATAAGGATTGTCGACGACCCCATCATTACGTGTGATATCGGGCCCTTAAGCCTAAAGAGAGACACACATACGGCGACGAACCTTATGTGTGTTCTACAGCCTATATTGCCCTACATCGTAACACTCGCATAATATCTAATAATATTATTATTGAAATATCTACTATTACTGTCTGGACTTTAAAAGAGACCATGATTCTCTGAGTTTGGTAACCTATTGAAATCTCGAATTTCTGTTACCCGAATCTTAAAACCCCTAAAATGGTTGGTAGAACTTTTCAAAGACAGATGTAATGAATGACAACTTTTTAAAATTCCTTTTTAAATTTCCCAGATGAATGAATTTCCAGGTGCACTAAAACCAAATTTCCAAAAAGTTTTTTTTTGTTTCCCATATTCTCATAATCCAGATATAGTTAATACCAGATTTTCAGAAGACTTTCTTTTGTTTCCCATCGTACCATTTTCCAAATAAACTATTACCAAATTTTCATAATCTTTTTATTTGGAACTCAGTAGGTTAGGTTAGAACTGTGACCCCCTGCACGAGCCAAGCGAGCGAAGCGAGCGTGCTGCGGCAGCGGGCGGCGAGTGCCAGAACCGACTTGCTATTGTTTTACTTGCCCATTACAGATAGGTTAAGGTTAAGTACCTTGTAATTCTTCCAGGATATCAATTAACTGTATTACAATGTGTTTTAAAAATCTGGCTTTCGTGCATATGGATTACGGTCATCTGGATTTTGTGCATTTAGATTTCGTGTGTCTGGAACTCATTCGTCTGGATTCTAAAACGTCGTACAAATGAATAAATGGGCAAATGAAATTCGGCGTTGCGATTATATGGCAAACAAAACTTCGGAATTTTAAAAAACGGGATTATGAAAGAATGTCCAAACGTTTTCGGGATTATGATATTCGGAATATTAAAATTCGGGATTAAGATAGGTAACCCTGAGTTTATTTCGATGTTTCTTCTCAGAGGTCGTCAGTTAGGAAATGCCGGCGCCATCTAGTTAAAAAAAATGTAAAGCATTGACATGCAAAGTGTCTTTATAAGATCTATTTACAGAAATAAATATCATTTATATATGGACTGTGTTCTTAGGAATTAATTAATATAGTACCCACGGCCACATTTTACCATCGCACTACTCGACTCGTTCGAAGGTGAAACACACACCTTCGAACTAATATAATCACGTACTGTACGTTCCCAAGGAACTTCATCCCAAGAAGAATCAGGCTGTGGGATGTTCTTCACAAAAGAAGTCACTTTTCAATAGATATTACTGACGTCACCTTTAAGACGTAAATTCAGAATGTGAATGCAAATTTAGACCTGGCAGGTGGGACTCGCGACGGCTTAGTGATCATAGCATCTGATTTATCTAATCAGAATACGCAGGTTCAAATTCTGATCGCAGTCGATTTTTTCCATAACTAAAATAACTTTATAATCATATCTAGGAATGTGCAAAAAATCACAAAAAGGTAGTTAACAGTTCATATCCATCTTGAAAAAAATTAACCAATTTTTAATCTTGGTTTCAAAATTAATATGATTTTCGTAATCAGCCCCTGAGAATCCTTGAAATGGACACCCATATCAATTTATTTAGAAAAGCATTTTCGTAATCAGCCCCTGAAAATCCTTGACATTGACACCCGTATCAATTTATTAAGAAAAACAAAGTCCGCCATCTTGGATTTAAAAATTAATGTCATTTTCGTAATCAGCCCCCGAAATTCCTTGAAATTGACACCCATATCAATTTAATTAGAAAAGAAATGTCCGCCATGTTGGATTTCAATGTTTATATCATTTTCTTAATCAGTCCCTGAAAATCCTTGAAATTGATCTATCTATCTATATCAATTTATTTAGAAAAGTAATGTCCGCCATCTTGGATTTCAAAATTAATGTAATTTTCGTAATCAGCCCTTGAAAATTCTTGAAATTGACACCCATATTAATTTATTTAGAAAAGTAATGTCCGCCATCTTGGATTTCAAAATTAATGTCATTTTCGTAATCAGCACAATGAGAAACATGTACTACCCATACTTCCTACAAAAAATACCAGACCATATTATAGGGCTTTTCTAGAAATTAGAAGTTATAAAATAATCAACGTATCAAGTTGTGTTCATCGTAGTATAATTTGGGAAAATATTTACGTCGAACAAGCGCACGCCTGTGACACAAAGCGATACGTCCTCTCGCTGGGAAGGCCCATTCGTGACCGGCTTTGCGCGCTCGATATTATAGCACAATTATAGGTCTTTTCATCTTTGATTTATTAAATCAAAATATATTATTTTTGAAAAAATAATGTTTGATCCTATTAGAGGGATAACTGAAGATTATTAAGTAATTTAAAAAAAAATCAAAATGTCTTTCTAAAAAATATAAAAAAATACATATTTGTCTGCAATTTTCACGAAAAATTACTTTATGTAAATATTTTTTTCCTGCTATATTTTGTATGAAACTTGAAAAAAGTGCTTCCGCTAGTGCCAAGTAGAGTATATGGTTGGTTTTATAGCATTTTTTAATATTCAATAATACTAATATTTTCTCGTAAACCGATCATCAAACGTCACTCGAAACGCGTTTTTTTGGAAAAGGAGTTGTCAATAAAAGGGATTTACGATTAATATAGAAGTAATTTGAAAAATCCATTTCCGCTAGTGCCAAGTTTAAGAAAAGTTCTTTTCAAATAATTAATAACTTTATATAAATTCTTTGTAGGTTTCTCACAATCGGTCATCAAAATTCACAAAAATGCGTCAATTTTTAGGACGGCCCCTTAAGGCAACCACAAGATCGCAAGTCCGACGACTTGCGATCATGTGGTTGCCGGTTCGAAACCCACCCGTTGCACTATCGACGTGAACCCACTCGTAACACAAGCATATTTAGCTTAGCACGAGGGGTTAACAAGAATACTAGTAATGCGTGACGCACATTGCTAGTAAGCTTTTAAAAAGAAGTGTTTTAGTGAGAGTATTGTTGTGTTGTGTTGTGCAGGCCCGCCGCCGCCGGGCGCGTTCCCGCCGCCGCCCGCGCCGCCCGCGCCGCCCGCGCCCTGGCTCGGTACGTACCAAACAGACATAACATAAGGCTACATAAATATTTACACTAATTCTTCGCCTCACCAGAAGGCTGGTTTATTCTTGGGTCAAAAAATTTACATTGCCATTCAACGTGGCAATGCAGCCTGTCTTATGGATATGTTACCAGATGACAGTCATGTGGAGGAATACTTTAATGCCTAGGCGTGGCAATCTTTCTTTATCTTTATAATTATAGTTTACATATTTAAAAAATGTTATTCTAGTTTAATTATGCTGTAAATAATAGGGAAAAAATGAATTGTCTTTATTATTACACTCAAAGGCTCAAAATGTATGGAAATATAAAATGGAATATCAAGGTCAAGTATTTTCAGTTGGTAACAACTGTCAGTAAATTAGTTTATAAATTAATAACCCCGTTGGAATTGAATGATGAATTTCAATACCTTTCAATTTCTTTTTTTTTGATAATTTATCAAATTGAATCGAATGCTTAGAAAACCATATCCCTGAACTTGACATTCAAGTTCAATTTTAATTGAAAGCTACTTATAGCAATGGTTGGGTTGCATAGCATTTTTTTATAATGAATTCATTGGCTACCCTTACTAGCAGTAAATAAAATATAATTATAGATACATTGTTATACACTGTTCTTAAAAAAAACCTGTCATAGAATAATGAACATACGCAGTCAATCCGTTTTCGGTACAAAATGTATGAGAAAATCAAATTTCTTCATAGATTTTTTTTACGTTATGGTGTGTTATTTGGGATGGAGACATATCGCAACCAATCAAAGATCATAAAAATCGCTCCAACCGTTCTCGTGTTCTAGTGGTGTATTTATCATGATTTTGTTTTATTTAAAAAGATTGCAAGTATGCTTACTGTTATAGACATTTCCTGAGATACATTTTTAACAATTTTTGAAATAAAATTTAAATTAAAAATGTAAAAAATGTGTAATGAACTCGCGAATTTAATATGGAAATAGTGACTTGTATGCCGATTTATAGGCTTGAAAACTATGGGATTTGTACAAAATATACATCTCTCTCTATGTGTTATTAATAATCAGATGAGCCTAGAAATAAGTTTAGTTAACATATATAATAAAATTCTATATCTATTTTTTAGACAAAAATAGATATAGGATGTTTTGAGTAAAACTGATGAGAAAATCAGGCACAAAAAGCCTCATATAGAGCTGCTCGACTTTCTCGTTTCTCGTTCATCAATGAGCAAAGTGCATAATCGATCGATGCCGTGGAGCTCCCGGCGCTCGCTGGAGCTCAGTGGCGAGCGCCGGGAGCTGCTGACCGAGGCTGTGCGTGCAGGCGGCGCCGGGCCGCAGCCGCCGCCGCCCGGCAGCGCGGCGCCGCCCGCCCCGCCGCCGCCGCCGCCGCCCTCCGCGCCCTCCGCGCCCTCCGCGCCCTCCGCGCCCTCCGCGCACTCCGCGCCGCTGCACCACCAAGGGCATCAGGTACTCCAACGCTTATTCATATTTGTCCCCTCAGTGCTGCATAGCCTTACGCATTACTTGTCTACATAATGAACGCATTATGTCCCACTGCTAGGCACAGATCTCCTCTCATACTGAGAAAGATTAGGCTATAGTCACGCTAGCCTAATGCGGGTTGGCAGACTTCACACGCCGTCGAGAAAGTCTCTCAGACGTGCAGATTTCCTCACGATGTTTTCCTTTTTTTTACCTGTTTTTTACTACCTGCTACTAGCTTTTATTACCTGTGTATTCCGTGTTAACTGGTAACTAAGTAGTTTGTAGTAACGTGCTGTGGATATTTGCAGGGTGACGGCAAGATGGGCCCTCCGCCGAACGTGCCTCACATGCCGCCGCCACCACCCGGTTAGTATCTATATATTTTATATACAGACTATCCCAGTTAACTTGTCATTTTTGGTAAACAAATATGGCATCATAATAACCAGAGACAATTATTGATAGTAGTTAGAATCGGTTAGATAGTGTTGGGAAATCATGAATGAATGTCGGAACTAAATACTCTTATAAAGTTATTTAGTGTAGGAAAAATTCGACTCGCAGGCAGGATCGAATTTTTCCTTCACTAAATAACTTTATAATCTTAGCATGAAAAATGCAAAAAATCACAAAAAGTTAAATACTCTCACCTTGAATCTCAATGATTCTCACCTTGACGAGTACTGAATTGATCTTTTAATTTTAAATATGAAGTGAATGTGTGAATATGAATAAATAAAACGACACAGCGAAATATTAATTTATTACTCGTATTCCTCTGAAATACACGTGTCAGAATCTGATGGCTCTGAAGAGTCATCAGATTCTGACAAATGTATTATGAACCTCTAGGTCGGTGCATCTGATGCAGTATCTATTATGTCATCAAGCTGCAACATTTTATTCTCTTCCTTGATTACATTATTTATGCAATAGGTTATTATACCTTTTTTTGAAAACTGTTATCGTAATGAACCAGTAGAATTTTTATTTGTTTTATAAAACCGAAAAATGCCTCTAAAAACTATTTTTAATTAATGATTTTGAATTTTCGCGCGGAAGCGCTAGCCGCCATGCTACTTCGGCTCGTGACGTCACTTCGTTAGTAAACAATACAACTGCAAAAGACCAAGTAACGTCAAGTAACTATCGGAGTGACGTCACGTCGGAATCCAATATGGCGGATGGCGTTTTAGACATTTAAAAAACAGATTAAAAAAGACGATTTTAGAAATGTAATTATAAAATTTACATTGCATTTTTATAAATAAATATTAAAGTTTCTGGTTTCCTTTTTTAAAAATCTATCATAAAAATGCATTTCTATATTTTTTCTTACATGGTGTAAAATACCCTATTGGTCCATGACACCGTGCCTATTTTTTTTAAACCTTCTTTAATCAATTCCTTGACTTGAGCCATTTTAAAAGATTTATTATTTTTGCCAACATGGCCTTTTAATTGTGCCCGTATTAATTCTATGGGATTTAATTCGCAATGATAAGGCGGAAGGCGTCATGCAATTACATTTTTACTGGCTGCCATTTCATTTGAACTTGAAATTACAGTTCAGTTGTTTATTCACATAAATGAAAATCATTCATTATTTTGTCACATCCCTAAAAGTCGTAGACAATCTAGAGTTTTGAAATGTCAAATTGTCATGATTATTTTAATCTGTGAAAATAAAATTACATAAAATTTGGTTTTTATTAAAAATAATAGACTTATATAGTGATTTCGAAGCAGTTTTTGGTGTAATTTAAATTGTATGTGTATAGTGTTCATAAAATCGTTTCCTACATCAAGTGCGTGATTAAAGAAAAACTTGTGATTTACGCATCGGGCAGGGTTTGTTTACCAAAAAAGACAAGTCCAGAAAAACGGACTATTATAGTTATCGTTGCTGAAAAAGACTTTCATTTTAATTTCTCCCGATTTAATTATTTATTTTAAAACTAGCTTCTGCCCGTATATATATAATTATAAGATGTATGGTAATATTCATTTATTACAATAATCCTAATTTTGAAGCACGTTTACGTATGTTTTTTTATGTAGCCCGTACTGTTCCACCTGGACGAAGACCTCCCCAAAACCTTCCAAATACTCTTTGAAACGATAAATGATATTTATTTCGATAAATAGATCTTTTAAAGACACTTCTACAAGTCAATGTCTTACATTTTTTTTATCTAGATGGCACCGGCATTTCGTAACTGACGACCAGTCAAAGTCAAGGTCAAAATGTTTTATTTCAATTAGACCATTAGAGAAGGTACTTTTGAAAAGTCAAAACTAGTTGCACGGTTCCAAAAAGTGGGTCTTATGCAGAAGAGCCGGCAATAAACTCCATAGATACTCTTTTTAAAATAAAATAATCATAATTACACTATTAGCTTTACAACTTTGTTTTAAATAGTTGCTGAGAATTATGCAGTTTGATGTGTAGGTTTTTTCCATTAAATTACAAAAAAATATAAAGAGATTGCCACAGCAGGTAACTGACAATCTTATGCTTATTTGCTTACGCTATTTCAAACCAATTCTCGCAGTTCGCATCCCAATCATCCCACCACCTATTTCTGGGCTGACTTTAACGCCGCCTTCCACCAATACAGTTAGGCTCTTGCCCAATCGGTCACTGCGCATGCGTCTCATATAACCCGCCCAATCCCATGTAAGCCTGGCCGTCTATATGCGTCTTTTTTCTCCCACGTCTATATGCCTGTTGTGGAGCGCAGCGTGGTGTTTCATATTCCGTCCGTCCTTTTAACGCGCAGAATCCTACGTACCATTGCTCTTTGACAAACTCCAAGGCGGAACTTTTGTTGACTTTTTTCGTAGTCAGATTTTATTTTTTAATCTTTCGTTTTTTTTTGACACTTTTTGGTGAATCACGCTTGCTTTCTAATTAACGAATGCATTTCCGCAGCCTATTTCAATTAGTAATGTAATCAAACATATATTGTACTTCGTCTAATAGAGAGATGGATGGCCCTAATTATAAGAAATTCAAATACCATTCAATTTTCGTTCATCTTGGGCTTGCTGTATTAATACAATAGGTAGAAACGAAGATTTTATTTAATTAAATGTCGTTCGAAAGGTCTTTTTAGGAGATACTTTTAAACTATGGCGTCATTTTCTACATGCTTCTACGAGTTACATCTCTAATCTCCTAGACCCATCTAGGTCGTCTTAATAGTTTCTCGGCGTAACAATAGTTTGTACAACTTTACCACTAGTATAATTATGTCTTTCGGCAACGAACGCCAGGTTATATTTGGCTTTTGTATTCTATTACATAAGGTACGTTTTCCTGTGAAGCGGATATCCAGACTTTATAACCATATATATATTTAATTATATTATAGGTAATTTTCATTATGATGAAGGTATGATGGGTATGGGTTGGCGTGGCGGTTTCAACCCACCGCCGTGGGGAGCGCCGCCGCCCGCCTTCCTCGCGCCGCCCCCACCGCCGCCGCCCGTGGCCGGGGACTAGCCACTCCCGCCGCCCGTGGCCGGGGGACTAGCCGCTCCCGCCACCCGTGGCCGGGGGACTAGCCGCTCCCGCCACCCGTGGCCGAGGGACTAGCCGCTCCCGCCACCCGTGGCCGGGCACTGCACATCCCTGCCGAACGCCCTGACCTGTGACGTCTCCACTTGACGTTCCCTAGAGAAACATGCTCTACCCGAGTACATCGTGACTATGCAATATTGTTTTAATCACAAAGTTTGAATTGATTTAATGTATTATAATTAAACCGATTAAAAATGTCTATGATTTCCTTTGTTGTCTTCGACAAATCTGGTTATGACAGTATAAGAAGGTATTAATTAGGATGTTATAACGATATTCTAACAATAACTAAAAAAAACAGTAAATATAGTAAAGAAAGTAAATTTCAACTTTGAAATTTCTACGTGACTCGTTCAGATAGGGGGCGGAGGGTTTCTTCAAAATACCACGTTTGGTCACAGAAGTGGGGTTAGGTTAGCCTTAGGTTTTCGTCTCCTAGTCAATATTCTCTACTAAGTATATTTTTTTTTGTAAAATGTAAAAAATGGGTCAATCTTCCCAATACATTGTAAAATAAACTCAAATATTGCTCATATCACTCAACTCAAGAAAGTTTTTACGACGCTAAATTTCTGAAGTAGACCCAAATATTGTACGGCTCTTTGACAAAACGTCCTTAGTAGTAACTAACGTGGAACCTACATAAGTACCTAATAATAATAACAACTAAATTGTAACGAATGAGGTCAGCTTACGCGCCAGCCAGCCAGAGCCAAGCCATATTGACACTTTTCACCTGCCAAGCCAATATGCCAGCCTTTCGGAATGTGTCAATATAAGCCAAGCCATAGCCAGCCATCCTTGATAAAATTGTTGTTTGCGAGTAAAGCATTTGCACCAAGTTCTGCCGTTTCATTTTATCTGTTTCACTCAGAAGTGGGATAAAATGAAACGAAGTCATAATAAACGATATACACCCACGTCGCAACTAGATGTTGAATCTCGGGAAAATTCTGTCTGAAGAAGATGGAGCTACAACGCCACCCGCAAGGAAAATGCTGAAGACTCTTTGAGAAGAAGGTCCGTGAGCCCATATGTGACCTTCAAGAAGAGGACCCTGATTTTAACAAATTTAACCAAAACCGTGCTGCTTCATTAATTCCGGAGTTCGATCCGGATAGCGACGAAATACGGTAGCTGCTTGGATTAAAAAATCGACCAAATTGGAGTGATCCACGGGTGGAATGAGACTACAAAATCGTTCTACTTCTTGCAAGATAAACTTCAAGGCCAAACAAAAAAAATGGTATGTCGACTGGAGGACTACAACTATAGGACCTACGTGGACCGAGTGGAAGGAAATGTTGCTGCATGCTTTCCCCAAACACCGAGATTACGGTAGCATGCTGGAAGAGTTACTACAACGCAAGAAATTACCCTCTGAAACGATGACAAAAATAATACTATCAGGATAAAATTGCGATGTGTTTTCGGTGCAAATTATCTGACACCGCTAGCGTTTCTTGTATTATTCGAAGTCTGCGGTCATCTTTGCAGGCAAATGCCCGAGCTTTTCAATGTTAACCACCAGGCGAACTTTACGACGGATTCTTATGTGCGCTTGATGATTATCGTGGGACATCTCAAGAATTCGGACGAAAAACCTGTCACTGCTAATCCAGAAACAGATCCATGTCCTCGATGCAAGATCATTTACCTCCGCCTGCGCCATTGCCCTCAGCCAGATACGACGCGCACTTGTTTTAAATGAGGGACAAGGGCATACAGCATTGCGATGTCCAGCAACAACATCAAGAAGGTTAGGCTACTTAGGCCTTATAGTGATAATAACTATAAGAAGGTGGTCAACTTGAGTTCGTTCAAGTACCTAGTCATAGTTCAAGCATCGTATGGCCACAGGGAGAAGTACTAACGAGGGCTGAAAGCTGTCAGGAGTCACAGCCAATTAGCCATTTTGGTAAGTTGCACTTCTGATTGCCATGCTTCTAATGAAAATTACTCGCCTAGCTCTAGACAAGCCAGTACCACTATTCCTTGTTTAGGGGTTGTTGAAATAGGTGGTATTCAAATAGGGTTTGGCGTAGCGGCTGATCGATCTGCATCTGCGCCACGTGTTGTGGGTTCGATCCCCACATGGAGCAAATAATTGTATGATCTACAGGTAGTTGTTCTGGGTCTGGGTATCTGTGTATGTGAGAATTTGTGTTTGTAAACGCATCCACTATTTTTATAAAAAGGGTATTAGGGTACTAGTTCTTAGGGGTTGTAAATGAGAAGACACACGCACGAGCAGTGAATGTAAAGGGTATATAATAGTCAAGGTAAACAGGTAGAAAATACAAAAAAAAAAAAAAAACAACGCATGCCGCGCAAGCGTGGCAGGTTGGGGCTAATCCAGGCGTGAACTGCGTGAGTCGTTGGCTACGCTAAGTTAAGGTCGCGCTACACACTCAGGGTCGTGCTAAAGGGTCATTGAATGAAAAAGAACATCCAACTTTAATCTCGGCAGATGCTTAATTGATGCTTGATAAATAGGTATAGGTCCTGTCTCAGCGGTAGTAGATCTGATGAGCAACTGGAGACTGAAGAATTGATTGATGTACTTGAAAACTAATTGTTGTTGTTTGTTCGCATTGCGGGAGCAATTGCTACAGGATGGCCGAGTGTAACGAATGAGGTCAGCTTATGCGCCAGCCAGCCAGAGCCAAGCCATATTGACACTTTTCACCTGCCAAGCCAATATGCCAGCCTTTCGGAATGTGTCAATATAAGCCAAGCCATAGCCAGCCATCCTTGATAAAATTGTTGTTTGCGAGTAAAGCATTTGCACCAAGTTCTGCCGTTTCATTTTATCTGTTTCAAAATATATATTTGGGATACTGAAACCTTGGCACATATAGGTACTTATAATCAAAGAAAACAATTTCATATTATGAAAACTTAATTTTTATTAAGAAATTGTCTAATTTTAAATTAAATACATCACTTGTCAGTCGCAATGATCGATATGATTGAACACGAAATCAACATATATTAAATGCACAAAATATATTATCTACATTACTTATATTAATGCTACAAGAGATTATTATTGCATTAAACGATAAATATTAATGAGTCGTACACGAAAAAAAGATTTAATCTAATAAATAGTCAAGACAGGAATACCGTTAGTCCTATCACCGACAACAATAAATAACTTAGATATCGAATAGCACAGAACCGATGAGAATGCTTGAGCGGCACCACCAGGGGGCGCCTCGCGCTCATCGTCTGCACTGACTTACATTGAAACAATAATTATTTTTAGACAGATAATTTCTTTACGAAACGAACTGTATCATATATCATTATACACCACGTATCAAATCTAAATATTTTGCAAAGATATACTGCATCTCTGTATAAGTTTATAAACTATGGTAGATATAGGAAGGCCTCTATAGCCCATGTGGTGATTGTATTCCGAGCGCACGTGTGCTACGAGGGGAGAGGACTCGCGACTACCGCTCGCGCACTCGCTGCACTCACCGTATTAGGTACGGTTCGCGAGCGCTTTTTTCAACAAATTGACACGCATTATTTTTGACGCTTTGAATAGAACTTACGAGACTAGTTAGTAGAACTTTGTTTCTGTGTTGATAGCGTGCATGTCGTGGAACACAACCGCATGTTTACGTTATAAATACGCCTGGCAGCGGATAGCAAACATAATATTTCATATATCACAAACATTTAATTATTTTTACACTAGTATCTCAATGATAGTTTTTTTTAGAGCGCAAGTCATTTCCAATCAACGAAGTCGAGGGAGAGATTCAAGTACCTAAAGCCGCGTCCAGACGCGTGTAACGCGTAATGTAATCCACCGAGTAATGTAACACGAATTCTGCGTTTGAACGGAATAACAGCCATTACCTGTAACGCTCGCGCTGGCGCTCGCCATGATCCATCGGCTGTCAGTTTTAAGTGCGACCACAAAGGCACTCGCAGTGGTCGTCTGGACGGCTGACGGTTGTGTCGTTTGTACGTTCATGATGTGGAGTGATGAGTGACGTTTGGCATTCGTATTCGGCATGTTCGTATCTTACATTACACACGTTACACGCGTCTGGACCCGGCTTTAGTTTTTAATAAACCACAACGTAAACGTAAAGTACCGACTATACACTAATGCCTTCCTAAAGCTGAGCTGAAGTGGCTTTACACTTGTCAATTTTTTAAGAAAACTCGATGCAGAGACAGTAATTGGGGGTCGTCATTGATTCGTATTCGTAATTATTTCCTAAAAACTTAGATATTTCTGTATAATAATACTTTTTATGTTTTAAAATCCGCGCGGCCGTTCGGGAAGGCTGGCTTCAGAGGGAACAGTTACATTACCCAAACTGTAGTCGCCTCATGTCTCATCACGGAGTCTGCTTCTTGCATCAAGTTCAGTCAAGTTAGCAGCCAAGGGTATACCCAGTCTTTTTACTTTTAAGAAAAATGTGGGTTAGGCATATTATTAGTCAGCTAAATGTATTCAGGAAGGTTGAGTAGTGGCAACTAATCCAGTTCCTCATCTGCGTTGGGTACCCACCTTCATGTAATAACACGGTCACAGTCACCCTAGCAACGAGTAGCTTTTTAGAAGGACGCTGGCTTCGTTAAGTATTCGCAGTACAACATATATTTTGAATTCGAGACAACAACAACGCAAGTCTTTAGCGAAGTCCGAAAAAACGTAAGCAATAATAGGAAGTATGTTTCCATAGCACCGCCGGCTGCCGCAGTGAGCCAGTGCCAATTAGTTCCCAACGCGGACGTGATGTGCGGGGCGGGCAGGCAGGAGAGGTGGAGCGCAGGGTAGGACAGCGCAGGAGAGGTGGAGCGCAGGGTAGGACAGCGCAGGAGAGGTGGAGCGCAGGGTAGGACAGCGCAGGAGAGGTGGAGCGCAGGGAAGGACAGGGCAGGAGAGGCGGGGTGGGACAGGCGAGGCGGAGCGCGGGGCAGAGCAGCGCGGCGGCTCATCGCGCCTCCTTAGCGGTGAGCTTCTCGATCAGCTCCTGCAGCGGCGCCAACTCCCGTCGCTCGATGAGGTTGAATTCCTGCACAACAAAGTCAATACAGTGCGCTAATTGTCACAGTGGTGGAGCTGTCAGTTGCTGCGCTAGGTCGGAGTCCTTGCCGGTGACGGCGAGACAGCATTACATAATTTTTACATTTTATACGTTTGAATGTTTTTAAAATTTAATATTTTTATTTTTATATTTTACTGTAATTTAGGATAATTATTGGCGCTGATTAACAGCTACCTCCCGAGATACAGTCTTCACTAGTTCGGAAGGTACGGAAACGATAAGAGACAACCTAAGTATAATAGATAAAAAAAAAATGTGGAGACCTTAGTTGTAAGCAAACATAAGGTAGGTACCTACACCTAAGGAATTTCTCTCTCTTATTATATTAGGTTTATTTCTTGAAATAAAAGAATTTGAATGCGAAAATTAATTAAACGAGTGGAAAACAGATTGTAACGTCATATGAATATGTAAAATTCGTTTCGGGACTGTAGGTAGTCAAAGCGCGGTGTCAATCCGCTGATGTACCTGTACGAAGAAGATGAAGTGCTTGAAGGAGGTGTTGAGGTGAGCCTCCTCGCCGAGCTGCACCACCTCGGGGAAGTGCTGGTGGTAGATGTGCGCGTACACACGGAACAGCCGCTTGAGGATCGTCTTCGCCATCGCCAGGAAGTTCTTGGGAAACGGCACGCCTGCAACGTTCGCATCGACTTCAGACGGCTGCACACATTAGGCATACAATTCTAATAAATTCACCAAAGAACGCAGGCTCTTCAACTGGTGGCCTCGAACACTGCTATTTCATCGTCGATAACCGATGTTTATAAAGATAGGAACTTCAAACTAGGAATAGTAACGACATATCAAAATTAAAGAGAATGGTGACGATTATAGCATAACATCGTTTCAGGTGTTACGTCGTTTATTATGTTACACCCGTATCATTAATTTTGTCTTTCAGTTGTACTGAAAATCATGGGCTAATTAAAATTACTTGTGAGGGATTTAAATTATAGTGCAGTGTGTAAGTGTAGCAAGTAGATAAGGATTATAAGTTCTTTACCAATTTTAGAGGGGAAGAGTGTTTCGTCGTCTAGCTGGTCTTGCGCCCAGGTCATAAGATAGTCTATGTACTTGGGCGCAGAGCACTTGATGGGCTTTTTGACGGTGTGCCCGTCCGCCCAGTGGTACTCGTACTTGGGCCCCGCTGACATCACTGCGCACGACTCTTCCGTGCAGAACTCTGTGATGGTCCCATATAACATGTTGATCTGGTTGAAGAAGTCCACCGCTGTGGACCAAACACGGTTGTCATTAATCTAGCTGCTCTCGTGACATACAACTGTATACAACTATAAACTGAGGCCGCATAATCCACTTTGTTACCTCCGTGACATATTGTGGGTTTGTATGAATATTGGTTGAGATTGAGACAATTGCATGGATCATTGATGTTTAGTTCATGCACCAGTCCAAAACTGATTGGTAGTTTTGAGTATTTACAATGGCCTAATATACTTATACCTGGACTGTGCCTGGACTTTAAAAGAGATCATGATTCTCTTCTTCTCAGTGGTTGTCAGTTAACAAAAGCTGGCCTCACCTAGTGTTATAAAAACAGTGTCTATAACAGATCTACTTGTAAAACTGTTTAGAAACGGTATCATTCACATGGGCTAACTTCATAATATTATTATGAAAAAAAAACTACATTTTTTTTATGGCATGCGAGTACCTAGACGGGTCGCCTGATGGTAAGCGATACCGCCGGCCATGGACACCCGTAACACCAGAAGAGTCACAAATGCGCTGCCGGCCTTTTAAAAAGGGTTTGGGCCTCCGCTCCGATATCCTCACTCACCCGGCGAAAGGTGTGTCGGGTCGTTTTTTTTTCCTACTATATGGTCGGACCACGCTGATACACAGTCACACACACATGTCGGAGCTGGTCAGCTCTCACTTGCTGTGGCAATGCTTTTTTTATAAGTAATGAATCAATCTTACACATCGTAGCATGTCTAAGGACACCTAAGTTCCATTTGTCGCTTTGATGGTGTGCGTTTTTTACCACATAGTTTATTTATTATCTAGAAATGACATTGGGTTCTCAAATAATGTGAATCCCCGTTTAATATTGTCGACTTCGGTCAAACTTGGACATCCTCCAACGTTCACACATCTTGTTATCGCAATATTGTACCAATGAAGATTGTAACTTATTTTATTTTAAAAGAGTGTCCATGGAGTTTCTTGCCGGATTCTTCTCCATAGGATCAACCTTTTGGAACCGTGCAACTAAAATCATTACCAACGTTTCACGTTTCATAAACGCTTGTAAAAGCTTATTTGAAATAAAAAACATTTGATTGATTGATTGACATCAAACTGCATCATTCTCAGCAACTATTTAAAACAAAGTTGTAAAGCTTAATATAATCTGTTTTGATTCTTTTTAAAAAGAGTATCTATGGAGTTTCCTGCCGGCTCTGCTCCATAAGACCCACCAAAAGTACCTATTTTAATGGTCTATGAAATAAAACATTTTGACTTTAACTTTAAAACACAACGTAAGCATTGTTTCCCGCCGGTTTTCTGTGAGGCCGTGGTATCACTCCGGTCGAGCCAGCGCATTCGTGCCGAAGCATGGCTCCCTACCACGACAAAAAGTACTTATATCTTTATAGTAAATGTTAAAATATACTTTTATTGGAATATGTATTATGATTTTTACGGTAATTTATTAGTGACTTTAAAATTATTATATATTAGAATACACATTGACCACATGTTTGGCATAACGGTTGAGTGATCGGCTTCTGCACCATGTGTTGTGGGTTCGATCCCAACATGGAGGAAATATTTGTATGACCTACAGGTAGTTCTTTCGGGTCTGGTGGTTGATGGGTTTGTAAAAGCACCCATGAATGAGGAAATCCTAGTGTAGCAATTTTTTTATAATAGAATTTTAACATAATAAGAATTCGATTGTATAATTATATTGTTTTGTTGTACAGTACCCAAATTTTGCTATCACAATAAATTAATGATTTTCCTGGTACAGGCAACAACAGACAGTGAAGGACTACGCGGGAGGATGTCAGCTTGATAGCTGCTTATCAAGTGAGTCACGCGCCTGCGGCGCACACAATGCTCCATACAAGTGTGAGCTGCTATGGTTATTGATGACGTCATTAACAATGGGCTACCAAATACTAATGTTTCTATAGTTGACTATATGAGGCCCTGTGCATTGACGCAAGTGGCAGCATAATCCTCTGAAATACAACAGATGTATGGTATGTTTAGCGGGCTGTTTTCTGCAAGTCCACAGAAAGCGCGTATTCAAAAGTGAGAAAAAAAATTATGTACCTTGTCTAAAATTTTATAATCATCCACTTTACATGCAACCAGATGAGAGACGCAGTGGCTGGACAGAATTTGCATATTTGTGCCCTACAGAACAGAGTGGGCTAGGTGATTGTGGATCCGTAATTTACATTATACAGACATACAATCACGTCTTTCTCGCACAGGGGGACAGGAACTATGCACCTCCACTGGCTATAATTTTTGTATACTTCTTATGCATACATTTTTCTGTAACATTATCTATTTTAACCTACTTCAAGAAAGGATGTTACCAATTCAACCAATTTGCATGTAATATAAACATACATAAACATACCATCACGCCTGTATTCCCCGAAGGGTTAGGCAGAGGCGTACTAATGTACACCCACAGTTCGCCGGTATGTTTAGGCCCCATGTAATAGGGGGCGAGCCTATTGCCATTAACCGGGCACAAATTCCTAACTCCGAGCTGCTACTGGGAATTTCATAGAAAAACCCAATAACACTGCTCGACCTGGGAATCGAACCCAGGACCTCTAGCGTAGCAGTCGCGCTCAGGACCACTTGGCTAATGAGGCAGTTTCATGTAATATTTTTAATTAAAACATTATATTCCATTTATGTTTCATACCATACAAATAATTTGAAATTATGTAGAAATAGAGATTGATGACTAGGTACCTACCACAAAAAAAAACATGGGATGCCGAGAAGCTTGTGTGATTTAATGGAGACCAAGTGCAAATTGCCCAAGACCGGGATGGTTGGCGCTCTTTGGGGGAGGCCTACGTTCAGCAGTGGACGGCAATAGGCTGATATGATGATGATGATGAAGTGCAAATAAGTATATGTATGTACCAATTGTACCACAAGTGTCAATAAAAGGTAAACACCAACAAAAGCATGAGTATGTATATAATTCTTCTGTATGTCTGTTTGTCAGCTAACACCTCCTAAAGGGGTAAACCAATTTAGATGAAATTCTGTGAGTATATTTGTGTGGGGTCCCTGGATGGTTTAAAAATACAATTGGTAGGTGGCACTGCAGTCAGGTTCTGTTCAGGACTTTTTTTTTTCATGGCAGGACCGTCTGCTGGGATTGCTAGTATTTTATATAAATTAATTAAGTATATTTATTAAAACATTGTACCACCCTAGGATTTTCTCATGTATCATGGGTGCATTTACATACACAAGTTCCTGAGAACTTGTGTATGTAAATGCACCCATGATACTTATTATACTTATATTAGTTGTTTTGGGTCTGGGAGTTTATGTATGTGAATACATAAACTCCCAGACCCAAAACAACTAGCTGTAGATCATAAAAATATCAGTTTGAAGCCGCTACACCAAGTGAACACAGTTGGTTTACTGGCTATGACACCTGTCACATTAAGCCTTGTCTACATTATGTTGGGCTCACCTGAAAAATACTTACATTTTAGCCTGCTTAATTACCTTAGCCACCATACCATTATATTATTATAGTTGAATGATAATATGGAGGAGTACCTACTATATAAACTACATAATACTTTCAGAAGGTAAATAAATAAAAATGATAATACTAACTGTTGACAGCAACCCACTCGTTGAGATCCTCACCCTCAGGCAGCATGACGGCGAGCCGCAGATTGCCAGAACCAAGCGTAGCAGCCGCGTGCCGCATGAGGTCGTACTGGTGCGTACCCTCCGGGATGTTTTTTTTCGGTTTGAATGTCTTGTTGGAACGACTTCCACTGAAACATTAACAATTTTGATCATATTTACACATCAAGATCTATAATATATCTATACAGTACGGTACCAGAAGGAAACACGGTCCTCGACCCGTACAAACATCACGCAACAGCCCATACCAGACCCCACCCTCAGTCAAAGCATTCCGATTAGAGCCTTTGAGGCGAAGCTTAAATGCCGAAACAATTAAAATAATCCGAAGGCCCGAAACTTAAACGTAAACAAGACGTCAGCGTAGCAGAGAACGGAAGATGTTTAGTTAAAAATAGCAACACATCACTGATTGAATTTGCTGAAGCTACTAGTACTTACAATAAAAAGCTCATTTTGAAAGCGTTCGTGTCCCTTTTGATTATGAAGAATATTATTTATGAGAGAATAGCACCAAATCATTAAAATTAGGTTATCAATACAAAGTCCTTTGATGCAGGTTGCAGCTGTCACTTGTCAAAAGTTTATCAATTTGACATATTGACAATAGGCGATGAATTGTCCTGAGGTATTGTCAGCCCATTGAATTCTATATTTCTCTATGCTTATACTTTAGAAGTATTAGAGGTCAGACTCGGCACTGCCGAGCACGTTCACACATTGAGTCATAACATATGATTCTTGCTAGTCACCAAACAACACTATTTTGTACTAAGGTAACATAATTTTTCTTCGAACTGTGAAGTTACTGAATACAAATTTAAGTCAAATTAAATGAACTTATTATTGTATACCTATATATACAGTCCAGACTACTAACCTGATTTTTAGTGCAAATAAAAACTAAAAGTAAAAATGGTGGTAGCCTAATGGCTAGGGTGACGGACTTGCAAACATGTGGTTGCCAGTTCGAAATCCACCCATTGCACTACCGACGTAAACCCACTCGTAACACAAGCATTTTAGCTTAGCACGAGGGGTTAACAAGAATACTAGTAATGTGCGTTCCACATTGCTAGTAAGCATTTTTTAAAGAAAGAAAACCGCATTATAATTTATTTATTCAATAACCAACTTATACTAACAGACTATTCTACACGTACAAGTTATAAGTCAGAAGTAGATAATTATGTCAATGCATGTACCTATCAAAAGAATGTCATAAACATGTTGTCATAATTGTTTTTTTTTTAAGTTTAAGAAACTACACTGTAGCCCCGTTTCTACTGTAGCGCTCCCAATTTAACGCCTTCTAGGGGACGGATACATCATATACTATTTACATGTCAATGTCATAATCATTGAACTTGTCAGTGTCAGATTTTTTCTTCAAATGAGAAGAGAACGCTGATCTAATCGATTCGATTGCTGGAATTTCTGCCTTCTAGGCAAGCTGTGAAATTGTATTTAACTTAATCCAAATCTTCCACAATGCAAGGTCTATCACTTGAAAGCTTGAAGAAGCACAAAGCTGTAAGTAACACTTGGTATTTATTGGCTGCTACGTCTTAGTTATCCACTTAGTTCTTACATAATTAACCTCTTAACTTTCTTAACATTGCTGTATTTTTTATGTAAACCTGAATGTTTTACCAAGGGATGATGAACTTATTATTTATTTGACCGTGGGTGCTTGAATTCATACTTGCTGTATTGATTCATTAATTTAACTAAAGGTTGGCAATGTAGGTTTATCTTCCGTTATCTGCCATTTGTAAAATCCCTTCATGTTGTTACCAAACCGAAAATAGGTATGCAACTGGAATTGGCATAGAACTTAATTTCTTAGAATATAGTTTCATTGTGAAGTTCAAGTAGTTTCTTTGGTCAGAGAATCGCTTTGGTTTCAGTAAAGTGAAGTTTCAATTCACTAAACCTTTGATATTTTAAATTTAAATTACTATAAAGTTTTCTTAGTAGTTACCTCAGTGTAGGTACCAAGATAATTGGCTGGTTACTGACATTGACAATATGGCAGATTAGGCTATTGAGTTTTCAATTGGGCCAGGTTATGTCAATGAAACGACAATGGTGGCAGGATTTTCTAGATTGAACAACATTAATTTTGTGGAGAAATATCATTGAATCCTTGAAAAAATTATATATTGTTGTTTTTTATTTATCATCAAATTTGAATAAGTAATATGCAATTTGTTTGCTGTGTTCAATTAATAATAATTGCAGATTCAGTTTTTATGGTGTATCAATAAAACACATAAAAGTAATGATTTAATATTGGTATATTAATTATTTAGCGGCTAAGCAATCTGCTTCTGCGCTACATGTGTGTTAAATCCCCACACAAAGCTGATGTTAGTATGATCTACAGTTAGTTGTTCTGGGTCTGGGCATTTGTGTATGTGAGAAATTGTGTTTGTAAAAGCACCCTCGATACAGGAGAAAATCCTAGTGCGGCACAATATTCTTTAAAAAAAAAATATTCTGTGACCTGTTCGAGTATATCATTGGCAAACAGGGTTCCTTGTGCATTTCAAGTATGGCCAACATATATGGCCTAATTATTTATCTGTTATCAACACAAGTGTGAGGCTAAGGAGTTGAAGCTTGTTCACATGTATTTACTACTACTCTGCTAACATTTGTCAAATATTATGTAAATTTTCAACCAACTTCAAAAAGGAACCTTTTTGGGATGTTTGTTACACGACTACTCGCCATTTATAAACAATTCGGTAAAATCATTTTTAAGTGAAAGAATTTACTCCTGAGGCGATCCCATTCAAAACTGGTGAAGATCTGATCATAAGTTTAGAAAAAATGACAATAACATGTACTAACAAAATAAATGACAAATTGTTGAGGTATATCAGTAGCCCAAGCACGAACAACTTGCGAAAACGTATTAGGATCGAAATCGAGAATAATTTGTATGAGAAGCTAGTTTAATGAACATAGATGAAGCGAAAGTGGTGTGCCATGATCATAGCAAGTGGAAATAAATATGGGAGATAAAAAATGGGAGACGGTCGTGAAAATATGTAAGTAATATGATATTTTTAGCAGAAAATACTGTTTGTTTACGATATGAATTCAATAGTTCTTCGTGCTGAGGCTACTGATTCTACTCGCCAATCAAAATGTTGAAATAAAATATTTAAAAAAAAAAAGTTAATCAGCCTTCACAAAATAAATAAAAATGTTACTTATGTGCAAAACAGTTTGGGAAGTTGGTGGCGAAAATATAAGATCCAACCAAATCATTGGCACCAACTTCCAAAGCTGTCTCAGTGTGAGCCCTCAGTGATTAATTTGTGAATAAGGTAATTTAGTAGTTATAATTAATGGTCATGAGGTAAATACATAAATTGTTATCATGTTACAATGTGTATTTGTAGTTGATCCCGCTGTATGTGTGTGTGGGCATCGGATGCGCAGGCGCAGTGTTCTACCTGGGCAGGTTGGCGACACGCAACCCAGATGTGTCCTGGAACAAGAAGTCAAACCCAGAACCCTGGGAGGAATACAGGGCAAAGCAGTACAAGGTATGTGACGGTATCTTGGACTAACCTACCTACTACTGCCGGGTCCACGGACGAATGCTACAGTGCTCCCGTAGCCTCCCGTAGCCCCCGGCACCAAAGTGGTGACGCGAAACGCCAAGGTTGGTTTTAGTCGGTATGTCCCTCTATTCTAAGCGGAGTCCGACACACTCCACCACTCTCCCCAGGGTGTTGGATAGTGCATAAAGCATTTCCAACCCCGTCAATAAAAAAAGTTGGAAATATAGATCATAGAATATTTTTAATGGGTATTCACAAAAAGAAAATAACCAAAATGAGACCCTCCGCCTTTTTCAGTTTAAAAAAGAGAAAGTATATGTTTATGTACTACATAGGTACTTATCTTATTGTATTTTTTAAGTATTTTCCATGCTAAGATTATAGTTATTTTAGTGAATGAAAAATTCTTAGAGGTCAACGTCTGGCATTGATAGAAATTGAACTAACTACAAAGTAAGTCATGTCAGTTGAGAGGCAAAGTACTTTGCTTTTCAATAGATGTCCCGAAACTCAACGTCAAGCGGGTACCGGGCGATATGCTAGGTTATACCAATTCTGGAAAAATAAGAAAAAAATCCATGTCACTTGGTTAAGTGGTAATAGATATTTTTTTTATTAAAATAATAATACTAAATAATGGATTTGTGACTGTAATCAATATCTCGATTTTTTTTCTTAATTTTGCCAGAACTGCTGTAACCTAGCATATCACCTGGTGCCGGCTTGACGTTGAGTTTCGGGACATCCTGTATATTTTTTTTTATGTATGTACACCTATTTCGCCATAGTTTCTGAACAGATTTACGTACATAATTCTTTTTTTGTTTGATGCGGAATAGTTTCGAATTGGTCCCATAAAAATTTGATTCAGGTAGGCCCATTAGTTTTAATTTTATGAGCATTTTTTTATTTACTTTCACCTATCACGATGTCTATTTTTATGTATGTACACCGATTCCGCCGAGGTTTCAGAACCGATTTACGTAATTCTTTTTTTGTTTGATGCGGAATAGTTTCGAATTGGTCCCATAAAAATTTGATTCAGGTAGGCCCGTTAGCTTCTATTTTTTATATGAACATTTTTTATTTAAAATCTCGCAGAATTGGCTTTCCCGTTTCTTGAGATCTCTATTTTTTAAGGCGCAGAACCTTTTGTAGGTCTACCCATAGCTAATTGACAATGTAGCAATAAACTAAAAAGTATTAAATAAAAATAACTACGTTAAAAAAACTGACTTCAAAAATAAAAAATAATAAAGATTTAATATTAATTATATACTACCTATTATTTATATTTGCTATTTACTAATAGGTTTGATTTCGGTGCCAAGCCTTAAACAAATTATTATATTTTAATCACTTAAATGCATACGAGCAAATTAATACAATGAAATGCCTACTTTAATGATTAAGATACGTAAATAAACCTATATATTATTAAGCAGCTCAATCAATACGAAGAATAATGAAAAAAAAAACTAAATAAGAATTCTGTTACACAGATTATTTACTAGATACTACGTAAGTATTAAATTGGCTTGGCACTGACTTCAAACCTATTAGTAAATAGCAAATATAAATAATAGGTAGTATTTAATTAATATTAAATCTTTATTATTTTTTACTTTTTTTAGTTTTGAAGTCGGTTTTTTTATTTAATTATGTCACACATAAACATGAATACATGATAGTGGTGTTTGTTGTTTCAGTTCTACTCGCCCACCAGAGACTACTCAAAGGAGGAGTCCCCTGCGCCCAAGTACTAGAGCAGAGCGGGCCGACCTAACGTGACGTTATCGCGAACTTTAGATTGTATTATTTAATAAATAGCAACCATAATGTGATATAACAATTTGTTTTAATTTAATATACGTACCGGCTTCGGCAACCAATTAATTACTCGTGACCACAGGTAACAAGTTTGTTAGGTACCTAAGTTTTTTTTTATTCAAAGGGTCTTTAAGTAGCAGACCACTACATACATACATAATTATAGCTATCAGCAGTACACAATATTTACCTAGTTACCTTGTGTTGGTAACATACTCGTTACCCACAGGTGGGTAGTAGGTGGTTGGTGTCATACGTCATTACCCATAAACAAAAACATTCCTTATAATTAATTCCGCAACACCCGTAATGACCTCCAGAGACCACTGTTTTTGACAACAAAAGATTTTGCATTGTGTGCAATACAGAACTATACGGCGTCGTTTTTCCTTCACAGCTTGGTCTTAGATGTTTGACTTAAGGTTCAGTTTCCCATAACTAGACCAACTGATGTAAAACTGAATTATAAGAGTATAGATTACTAGCTTCTGCCCGCGACTTCGTCTGCGTGGACTTATTTTATTTTATTAGGATCTCGAACAAAGAGTACATGGTATAAAAGTGTTTACATTAATAGATATTCCTTGTTTCCTCAATTACACGAGACCACATCATGCAGTAATATTTAACGAACAGAAAGACTACGGTTGTAAAATTAACAATAATATTGAACACTTAGGCCCACTTGCACCAACCTCCCAAATGTGTCCTAACTGCATTCAAACGCAAAATTTGCATGAAAAATGAGATGATTGAAAAATGATTTGCATGTCCAAATACAATAAGACTTCAGATAAGTAGCCAATGTGTTAATCCATACTATAATCTATCTCTGTGCCAAATTTTATCCAGATGCGTTCAGCCGTTCTGGCGTGAAAGAGTAACAAACCATCCATCCATCCTCACAAACTTTCACATTTATAATATTAGTAGGATAGGATGTTTATGAACAGCTATTGTGTAATTATCTTTTCGGGAAAAGTTAACACATTAAAAACCACTGTAATTGATTCGGAAGAAACTACTTTCAGATCTTTTTTTATACCACAGAGGTGGCAAACAAGCTTACGGACTGCCTGGTGGTAAGCAGTTACCGTAGCCTATGTACGTGTGCACACCACAGCACGCAGAGTCGCCCACGTGTTGTCGAACCTGTAAAAACCGTTTCACTACTTTTTTAAGGAACCCCATGCCGTCGTCTTCTCTAAAGGTACCTCTACAGGAAGGTCATTTCACAGCCTTATTGTACGTGGGATGAAGTTCCACTGGAACCGTACAGTACGCGATTATAGCTAAGGTGTGAGGATGTATTCGCTGCCAGTGGCGAGAGGTGCGATGATAAAATGCGGTCGCTGGCAACATATTAAACAATTCCTTAGAGCGCAGTCCATCATACAGACGGTAGAACACAGAGAGGCGAAGTTTCTCCTCAGGCTTGGGCTCGATACCATCTGTAATCATGAGGTCGTTTGCTGTAAACCTGTAATCATTACATTACAACATGGCTTGCCCAATTCTGCATACTGCTATACTGTGATTTATAAAAATCAAACACCAGTCAGTTACCCTATTACGAATATTCGGTAATTTAATATATTTGGCAATTCTAAATCCGTATATTATAAAACAAAGTGCCTTCGCCACGTCCGTCTGTCTGTACCCGATAAACTCAAAAACTATCCACGGATTTTCACACAGTTTTCACTATTAGATGGCGTGATTCACGAGGAAGGTTTAAAGCTATTTCGCTACGACTCGGGAACGAGGCAAATCGGGTGAAACTGCGGGGTACTGCTACTTCACATAAAAATGGAACGAAAGAAAATTACGACAACGCTGTAAGCTGCAAAATGGTCACGGAGTGCTGTCACTTGTATGTAAGCTAGCTCTTAATATGTCGACAGTTCGATACGCCTTGGGTACTCTTTACTCTTGTAGAACCACACGCTTTTCGAAATGTTTATTAGGCGAGGTGCAGTCGGACAAGTTGACAGCCGGTCCCAATGAGGGGCTAGGCTTACAAACACACAAATACAAATAGGCCTAGATGAAATAAGTGCCATGTAATTTTCATTACAAAACTATTTTAATTTATTTATGTAATTTCATGAAAATAACAATTAATTCGTTTTTATACATCGTTACAATATGTAGAGGTTACTGACATAATTGTAATTAAAGATTTATATATTATAATAAGCACCAGCGTGCCTATCAGCGCGGTATGTATGTATGTATGTGTGTGTGATGTATTCCTCCTGCTTGCACACACGCGAATGTACACGCGAACTGTATTTATGTACGATTCTCTTAACAATTAACATAACTCTACCGGTCGAGCATATTCTTTTCTTATTATAAACATGTTCTCACCTGTACCTCAATAACTTAAATCTCCATACTTTCTTATTATAAACTATAACATTCGACAGAGATTATTATCGTAATATTTCATCTAGATCACATTTCCTTTCTTTTTAAAATTCGTTATAATGCATAATTTTGATAATATAACATTAAAAACTAATTATTATACAATAAATCCCTTAGTCATAAAAATATAAAACATAATATAAACATTTTATAGCTATAAATGTTATATGTTTTGTCTTGTTTTAACATGTGATATTCTGCGACAAGGAAAAGAAGACAAAACATATTATAGCCATAAGATGTTTATAAGCCTTTTAAATTATAAAGGGTTAAATCTGTATCACCCGTGCTGGTTGCGACTTACGTAACAAAATGCAACATTAATGCACTACGAACCCAAAGCCTCTCCTCAGGGGGCACTAATTTCGCTGCTGTGCGAGTCTAAGCTACGTTTGAGCTTGAAGTCAACGACAGTACTTAAGTCCCGGGATATTGTAGAATATCATTGTGGTGTCGTTCAACGACTTCCTGGGCGAGGCGACATTTAACTAAGTACAGTTCAAGAAGCGAAGATGGAGCAGCAACGAAACTAGATCGGTGCGGGGCGCGGCTACTGCTGCTGGTAGGGGTTGTAGCCGGCGGGCGGTGGCTGCGGCTGGTAGGGCGCGGGCGCCGGGTACTGGTAGGGCTGGTAGGGCTGCGGCGGCGGCATGCGCGCGTGCTGCGGGTACGGCAGCGTGGCGTACGGGTTGTACAGCTGCGGCACGGGCGCCGCGTAGTACGGGTAGGGCGCGCCCGCGCCGCCCGCGCCGTACGGCAGCGGCATGCCTGCGGGCGCGCGCACAACATCACCCTCAGCTCCACACATATACTCGGCTCCTTACAGTCAATCGGGGACGTACTCACCTTGCGGTTGTTGCGGGTAGGGCAGCGCGGACGGGCCGGCCGCGGCGGGGGCGGGGGCGGGGGCGCCCGGCGGCGGGGGGCGCGGCGGGGGCTCCTTGCGCGCCACAGCCGCGGGCTGTCAGAGTACAATTTTGAAACTGAATTTTTTTACTTCCTACTCGAAAACTGACCCATTACTCAAATACGAGGGGAGAAAGTACGGAGTCTAGGAAAGGCTTCATTAGCCAGTACTTGACGCCTTACCTACCATTTACTTGTCGATGACGGGAGGATACATGGAGGATTGCATCGATAATATTTTAGGGAGAGTGATTATACATAATGGCGCCGAAACACGTATACTTCCTGCGAAATATTATATTATTACAAAAGATGTAAGACAAATACTTCCGCCAGTGAAAGAAAGAAGAAATAAGAGTTTTCAACCCTGTCACAGCACCGAATTCGTAATTTTATATGGGCTAGTGATGCGCTAGTAAACTACATATAACTAAATAAAAAACAATGTTTTTGAATTGTTAATTTATCTTGCTATTTCATGTCTAGAATATTAATTTAATTTTTGATGTGTTTTTTAAACTTCTCATTTGTATAATGGAGAACAATTTGAAGAGAATTTGTAAAATATTACAAAATTAAGAAAGATCTTTATGTCGATAATATTTAGGGGCGCCACTTATGTACTTACCACCTAACGATCACTGGCCGCCATCAAAGGTGAATAAAAAGCATTATGCTTCAGTCGGGGAAAAGTGTATTTCGCTTGTATAGTGTGAGTCAGGGTGTACGTACCTCGTCAGCGGTGGTGGTGGTGGTGGCGGCGGCGGCGGCCGCGTGGTGCTGCGGGGGCGCGGGCGCCGGCCGCACCGAGCCGCGCGCCGCCTCCTGCGTCAGGTCCTTCAGCAGCTCGTCTTTCTCGGTCTTGCGCGCGAAGCAGAAGTCCGACACTTTGTTTTGGAACGCCACCAACAACTGTTGCAGATAACGTACCGCGATTGAACGGTTAATTGTAACAATTATATACTTCAAAATTCCCATAAACTTATTCTAGATTGGGAGATATTTGATGGGGCATAAAGGAGACACCCATCGTACCTGTGTGAGGTCATTGTAGAACTTGATGCCCTCGTTGAGGTTGGCGGTGAGCTCCTGGAAGGCGTCGGCGGCGGCGCACAGGCGGCCCAGCGCGGCGTCGCGGCCCGAGGCGGGCCCCCGCGCGGCCCGCAGCGCCTCGTGCGCCCCCGCCACGTCCGCCAGCAGCGCGGCCTGGCGCGCCAGCGACGCGCCCGCCGCGGCCCGCAGCGGCGCCAGCGCCTCGCCCAGCGCGCCCGCCGACAGCGCGGGCTCGTCCACGCAGCCGTCGGCCGCCAGCGCCGCCAGGAAGCGCTCGCGCAGGTCCACCGTGGTGTCCTTGAGCTGCGCCTCCAGCGCGTCGCGCTCGGCCTTGAGCTCGTCGGCGGCCGCCATGAGCTGGCGCAGGCGGCGCGCGGGCTCCTCGCCGCCCGCGCCCGCCGCGCCCGCCTCGGGCAGCTCGGCCGACAGCGAGCCCTCGCTGCCGCTCAGCAGCTCGATGTTGTCGCGGTGCTGCGCCAGCTTCTGCTGCACGATGTTGTCGGCGCGCACGGCGTTGTCGATGATCTGGCGGTACTTGTCGGCGTTGGCGCGGAAGGCCTCGGTGAGCTTGTGCGACTCGGTGCGGGCCCAGCGCGCGCCGAACTGTTGCCGAAGCGCCGCGTCGGCCTCGGCCTCCTCGCGCAGCATGCGCTCCGCCTGACACACACACACACACACAACATTTAAGCAATCGTGACGCAATTAAGGGTGACAGTCATACCACTAACACACACACACACACGCGCGCACGCAAACACACACACACACACAGACATACACGCACACAAGTACACACACACACACAACTCACACATAAATATTATCTTACTACCATAGTTATTTCTAATTTTGTCATTTCTCTTTTTTTTTCTGCAGGTCATATTATTGTTTACTAGGATAATATACTTAAGAATATAATGTAACACGTCGTGTACTATAAAAGATATCCACATGTATAATCGGGATCTGTCCTGTCTCTCCTAAACACAGGTTACTCAGTAGCCTATATAGGAGTACAGTGCTTCACCCGCTTACTAGATTTTTGTATCTACCTATTACACTTATGTGCTAATTTATCTAGATATTATTATACGATAATCTGGTCCTTGTGAACAATAAATATATTATATTATAATCGTGCAATCTTCAAGTGCCGACCGGACGCCATGCATGATGGTTGTAACATCCACATCAACATAAGAAACTTATCGTAGCGCTACATGTCCAGCTCGGATTCAATCCACAATCGCCACAGACTGTAATATGTAGTATATAAGTTCTAGTATATTACGAGCAAATAATGCTAACTGAGAAGGTAACGCCAAGGGAAGAAAAGCATAATATAAATTCCAACAGCCAAGCAGCTCATTTAGTGTTGATCTCGAACTTTATTTCGTGAAAACTCATAGAAGACTGCATGGCTCGATTAAAATAAGGGATTAGCAATAAATAGTAATTAGGAAAAAATAGTAGTTTAAGATGAGTAGCTGCATGTGGGCATTGCCAATAAACTGGACGAATTCTGCACGCATTATCCAATCCAAAACTTTGATTAAAAGTTAATGATGCGCGTGTCTATAATAATAGGCACCGGGCCTTATACTAGCGCTGAGCAGCAACGATCCGCACATTGTAACCAGATTCTTAACAGGAAACTGCTACTTAAACAAGCACATGACCTGAGGTTGAGCGATACGCGACCCTGTCGACGTTGTGAGGAGGCTGGGAACGCCACTACACCTCGTAGGGGCGTGCGGATCGCTAATTCACAAGCGTAGATGTGTTTAGTTCAAATTTGTATAGACCCACGTGCTTACGTCGTACAAGCATACGACCTTCATACCAATAGATCGTTCCAAGCAAATGTCGAACCTATCACCTAAACACTAGGGAAATACATCTAAAGCCTGGATGAACTAAAGAAGCTTCATCATCATTATCATCATCAGCTTATAACTGTCCACTGCTGGACGTAGGCCTCCCCCAATGTGCGCCACTTCACCTTGTCATCGGTTTGTCGCATCCAGCTTCCGCCAGTAACCTTTCGCAAATCATCACTCCATCTTGCCGGAGTGCGTCCTACGCTACGTTTGCAGAGTCGCCGTCTCCACTCAAGAACACGTCTACCCCAGCGGTTGTCGGTTCTTCTATAGATATGACCAGCCCACTGCCACTTCAGCTTGCTAATTCGGTTTGCTATGTCGGTAACTTTGGTTCTCTGACGGAAGTGACAGATAACCTCGTTGCGGATTTTATCCTTCAGAGACTCCGAACATAGCACGTCCCATAGCACGCTGAGCCACATTAAATTGGTCGACTAGCCGTACTGTGAGTGTCCACGTCTCAGCACCGTAGGTCATCACGGGTAGGACGCACTGGTTGAAAACTTTCGATTTCAAACTTTGCGGTATGGGTGATGAGAAAACATGACGTAGTTTTCTAAATGCTGCCCAGCACAGCTGGATCCCTCTCTTGGCAGGAGGACAATTACACAAACTACTTTGTTTTTACCTAACTGAAAAATCTGCCCGAGGTAAGTGTATTCTGAAATAACTTCGAGAAGATGAAACCATTTACAGCAATAGGTCTCATGCTGAACCCTACGCTTTGCAATCTGATGCAATGCTGTCCAGCATATGTTGCAGCACCTCTGTCTATAGTGACTATGTCATTGTCATCTGCGAATCGTAAGTGCGAGATGTAATCGCCCTTTCTGTTTATGCCTTTACCTTTCCAGTCCAACGGCTTAAACAAATGTTCCAATGCTCTCGTGAGCAGTTTCGGCGACATCAGATATGACGTCCCCCTGTCTCTCGCCTCTGCTCAATTAGATTCTTTTAGTCCTGTACTTGGACATAAATAAAGGAGACAGATTCATACAGAGATCTGAGCACCTTGATGTAACGATAGTCCACTTGGCACTGCTGTAAGGATTCCAGAACAGCCCAGGTTTCCACAGTCAAAAGTTTTCTCATAGTCCACAAACGGTAGTCACAGGGTTCGATTATACTCTTCGGATTTCTGCATAATCTGCCTCACAGTGTGAATGTGGTCTATGGTGCCATTCCCCATACCAATTTTAAGCTGCCTTAGAGCCAACACGATCTCGTTGTGGCTGATATCTGGTAGTTCGTCGATGTAGTGGCTTATAAGGGCAGCTCTTGAAACGCAATTGTCCCGCTGAGAATGAGGAACATGGGCGGAATAAAGTCTTTAATCTCGGCAAGAATTTCCGGCTTTGGCAAAACGGTCCTGCCGTCGTTTGTGGCGAGCTTCGTGAGGTGGTTCCCAACTGCTCAGTTCATAATAGCTGCAGGATTCAGCAGTGAACTCTAACTCAACGAGTGGCGATCACAATAGACCGACTGAGGTCGCAGTGATACTATGGCTGCAAACAAATATTTAAAAAATAGCATCCGCAAGCCTAGGCCGGCGGGGCAGGCGCTCGCTAGTCAAACGGGAACACAGCTACGTAAATTTTCTTTCGTATCGACGTCTCTAAGGAATTGATCTCTATTAAATGTGCGGGAGGTATACCTCGTCAAGGATGTCCTTGTTGCGCTGCAGTAACTCGGGCAGCTCGGCCATGAGGCGCGTGAGCTCGGGCAGGCCGCCGGCGGCGCGCACGGCCGCGGCCTTGCTGCGGATGGAGTCGGGCAGGCCGGCGCCGCCCGCCGCCGGCTCGATGCAGGCCGGCAGGTTGAGCGAGGCCAGCGTGCTGTTGAGCAGCTGCGTGGCGTCGCGCAGGCGGTCCACCTCCGCGTGCACCAGCTCGGCGCGGCGCGCGCCCGCCGCCTGCAGCGCGCCGTGCACCGCGGCCGGCACCAGCGCGCCCAGCAGCTCGGGGCCCGCGGCCCAGCGCGCCGGCGGCTCCAGCGGCTTGGCGATGGCGGCGCGCGCCACGGGCTCCAGCGCGCCGGGCTCGGGCACGCGCTCGTGGTAGATGAAGTCGTTGTCCTTGCGCGCCGCGGCCAGCAGCCGGGCGGCGCGCGCCAGCTGCTCGCCCAGGAGGCCGGGCCCGCCCGCGCGCGACTGCGACTGCGCCTGCCGCAGGTGCTCCTCGGCCAGCTGCAGGCGCGCGATCTCCTCGCCCACGCTCTTGTTGGCGTGGCACACTTGGCTCTGGTACAGCTGCGTCAGCCCGCGGAACGCCATCTGCTTGGACACGACCTGCAACACACGCAGGCTGCAGTGACCGCAGCCCGCAGACGCACGGTGGCTGTGCGGGCTGAGCACTCACGGTGGGCAGCCAGTCGCGGTCCCACAGCGACTTGAGCTGGTCCTTCTGCATGGCGCGCAGGGCGTCCGTGTACAGCTCGTCGCAGTGCGCGCACACCTTGGCGACCATGCTCTCCTTCATCTCGTCTGCAACACACAAACGGCTTGTACCTAGTTTAGCACTTCTGAAAGCAAAGAAGTCTGGTAGTCTGGTTGTGGTGTTCTTACTTTTAGAATTAAAGTTATTCAGGGAATTCATCAAGTCCTGGGGCCCTAGTCTGCTATTTCAATTGACTCAGAATGACCGTCCAATGGCACTAAATGACATAAGAAATTTATGAAGTCACTGAATCACAATTCTGACACAACTGAATAGTAGACTCGGCACCCTGTATGATGACCTTTATGTAATTGAAATAAAGTTCAAATTTCAATAATTTAACGGCATCACACATTGTGTAAACCACCAAATAATTCAGACTTAGAGTGTCCACCCAAGTAGTCCCAAGAGAATCCTGTTTTTTTTTTGAAGAAGTCAATCCCCAGTATGTATTATCCTCAGCTATTCATAAGTTAAACACATTTTATCACACAATGAGATTGGTTAACAATGTTAAATGGTTGGTAGCTCTATCGGGCCCATACAGGTTGGAGTGCAAGGTGGAGGCAGGGAGGATTGAGCTCACCAATGCTCTTCAATGTGTATATTGACGGACTTGTTGCCGGACTGAGCAGCCGCCTTGTTGGATGTCATCTTGATGATGTTTTAACAATATCAGCTACGCTGATGATATGGTGCTGCTGAGCGCAGGGGGACTCCGAGAGCTAACAAGCATTTGCGAGGCGTATGCTCTTACACATGGCTTAAAATATAATATCAAGACAGCTTGGTTTTCAATGCGGGTCCAAAGTGTCTGGCGGAGGTTCCACCAGTAAGGCTATCTGAAGTGAAGTGTGATATTGAGCGAGAAAAGACGGCACTGTCGGTGAGGGCGAATATATTGCCGGCAAGTTTGCTCGTAGCTCTAGGGATGTGAAGTTGACCATGTTTCGAGCCTACTGCACGTCTTTTTATAAGAGTAGTCTGTGGGTATCATATTTGCAGAGATCCTACAGTGCTCTCCGCATTCAATATAATAACGCGCTCAGTGCACTGCTGCGGCTGCCTCGCTTCTGCAGCGCATCGGGAATGTTCACGAGGGTCCGTATTGACTGTTTTTATGCCAGCATTCACCAGAGGGCGACCTCGATAGTAGATATGTAGTGTTGGGCAATAGATAGGTAGTGTTGGGCAGCGGCAATGGTCTCCTTTCCGTTATTGCCAACAGGTTGGATGGGCCTTTTTTTTTATGTGATAGTAGGCAAACGAGCAGACGGATCGCCTGATGGTAAGCGATCACCGCCGCCCATGGACACCTGCAACACCAGAGGAGTTACAAGTGTGCTGCCGGCCTTTTAAAAGGGAGTACGCTCTTTTCTTGAAGGTTTGAAGGTCGTATTGATCCGGAAATACTGCAGGCGAAAGTTCATTCCACAGTTTTGTCGTGTGAGGCAGAAAGTTTCTAGAGAAACGCACAGTTGTGGACTGCCAGCCATCAAGATGATGGGGATGGAACTGTTGTCGCGTAGAACGATGGCGAAAAGAGGCTGCAGGGATCAATCCGATCAATTCCTCGGAGCACTCCCCATAGTATAGGCGATAGAGGATGCAAAGCGAGGCCACATCTCTACGCAGCGCCAAGGGGTCAAGCCGGTTTGAAATAACTTGGCAGTCGACGATTCGAATCGCTCTTCGTTGGATACGGTCCAGAGGGAGAAGCTGGTACTCGGGTGCTCATGCCCAGAGATGAGAACAGTATTCCATATGAGGCCGGACCTGCGCCTTATAAAGTAATAGGCGGTGGGCCTTTCATGCAGCACTGGCAGGCCTTACATGCACCCATATATAGGGCTTGGGGCAGGTAGAATTATATTACTAAATGAAACTAAATATTCTCACATGATAGAGAAACTGCAAAACAAATTTACCCGGTACTTGTACATGAAGCAGTATGGAGTATATCCCTTTTATCCACTTATGTACCCAACCCTCTTTGTAATAGGTATGGTTGGGTACTATAAGTTGGAAGTTAGATGGAACTTTGCGTTAGTGAAATATGTTTTGTTATAACTTAGAGGTAAAATAAATAATCCACAGGTTTTGGGATCATTGGGATTACTCGTTCCTAATTGCAGGTTGCGGCAAGGGCCGAGAGGGAGATTGTTTGATGTGCCAGTCATATGAACGAACTTATTAAAGTTGCGCCACTGGTTAGGGCAATAACCATCCTAAACCATATATCGCAACAATTGGATGTTTTTAATTGTACGTTGGCGGAATTTGAAAGGGTAACTTTACATTATTTGTCGTAAATTTAAATGTATAGATAATAGGTAACTACATTTTGTATTGGGTGCATGCCTGTAAAAACATTGTATGTGATAAATAAATAAATATTATATAAAATGTGTTAAAATATGGACTGTATAATTATGTATTGTCTGAAATAAATGTTTTATTATTTATTTATTATTCTCACCACGGATGCACTTGTAGGCAATAACCTCTTGTGCCTGCGCGAGCATGAGCTTGGCGAGCGCATCCAGCGTCTCCGGGTGTAGGTCAGGTGTGGTCTCCTGGTGCACAGCCATCATGATGTTCGCCTTCAGGTACAAGAACACGCCAGCTGCTTGCTGTCACGTAACACATGCACAGGTTTTAAGTGATCATCTTTGCCATGAATTTGTTTTTGTTTCATTACAATGGATTCTATTAAGCAAATTTACAATATTTGATTGTAACATTACCTGACTGTAGTCACATTGTTTGTTATACTCAGTAGGCTTTTACTAATTGTAGTTTTGAGCATGGTTCTTGTGTGATGATCAATGTTGAGCAACATGTGTGTTCTCTTTTAGAAATTTCTAGTAAATGGCTAAAGGATTGTGCCCTACAACATGGCACACAAAAATACCTGTGACATGGGTGAAGCTAGAGAAGTCTTACCCTTTATTTAATATGTCTCATAAACTTCTAATAGCTATAACATATTTTGCCTTCTTTTTCCTGTCACAGAATACCTAACATGTGCCAAAACAAGACCACATTATAGCTATGAAAAGTTTATATAGAACATTTTCATTTATATATTTTTATGAATGAGGGGTTTAGAGAATACCTGCATGTGTGTGAGAAGTGGTATTGCTTTCTTACCTGGAACAGCTTAGCAGCTTGCTTGAGAGATTCCTCAGTTTCTATTGTATGCTGAGCTGCAATCAGGCTCTGCATGGCACCAATGTTAAACAGGATGCACATACGCTCATATGCCAGTGAGCTTATTGCTGCAATACACAATGAATTTTGGTAACTTGTGTATATTGAACCCATAAGCTACTTGAGAGCCACACTTTGTTATTGACTGTATGAGTGGAATACTTCAGGGATTGATGTTGAATGAGCAGGACAGTAATAGACATTGTAACTTACTGAGGCTCATTCTGCCTCCAAACAAGGAGCCTTTATCAAAGGCATCTTTCCACTTGAAGGGGATCTGCACCTCCTGCGGCGGGACTTTGGACTCCAGCGACGCCAGTTGGTCATGGTAGCTGCAAGCAACAACTTCATTAGATAGCAGGGCCGCCGGCGGGTCATCTACCGCTAACCAATTAATTGTTCGCGGAGCCACGATCTTTGTATAATTTTGTTTGTTTGATTAGATGACATCATTTTTGATCACACTTGTAAGAAGCAATTCTCGAGGAGCGAGCGAATGATAATATAATGTGACACAATTACTTGTACTTAAATATACTGTGTGGTGACTCATACGATATGAATTATTATTTGCCTGTAGATAATGTCCAGCGAGGATTTCTCGAAGACTTTCCAAATCGCGTTGGCTCTCAGTCGACTCAGCTCATTAAGGGCGTCAGTGTAGTCCTCATGGTGCTCTCCAGTATTATATGTCGAATGTATCAGGTTTCTCAACGGCTTCACAATATCCACGTCTGACGATTTCTTGAATGGTACAAACAACAAATCCGTAGCCATTCTGACTTTCTTTCTGCGAATGACTATTATTAAACTGAATTCATTGTTGGTGTTGCTACGCCTACTACAGTTGCTATGAGTTGCCGTATCAAAGAATCCAAATACTGTATTTATGTCAAAAATATATTAAAATAATATATTAATATTAAGGTTAAACATTGATGAAAAATTATTATTAATTTCAGCGAAGTACTTCAACCGGATCTTGTCAAAACGAATACCGAATATTACGGCAATTGCTATATCAATTGCAACATTAAAGATGCTGACGCTTGTAAAAGCTTATTTGAAATAAAAACATTTGAACTTGATTTGATTGACTATAATAAGTTAGGCTTTAAGGACATGTATCCAGGGCCGTTAAATAAATAAATAAAAAAAAATATTGATTTGATCTATGTTTCCGACTGAAAGACTTGTATCTATGGTCATGAATAAAATAATATTAAAAAATGATTGTTTTGATTGTGACAGCGTCAGTGACATTGACACAGACAGGACATAGACTAACACAGACTGTACCACAGGTTATATAATAGTTTTTATAACCTGTGGTACAGTCATATCAGGCAGGCAGGATCGTTTATCTGAGCCCGCAAAATTCTTTAGGAATCTTCTTTAATAATATTAATATATAATATAATATATTATAATATATTATACGTTATGCGGTACTAATATGATAAAGAGCAAAGATTTGTATGTATATATGTATGTGTGTATGTATGTAACGAATAAACGTAAAAACTACTGGCACAATTTCAAAAATTCTATCACCATTTGAATGTTACATTATTCGATTAACATAGGCTATTGAATATTTTGAAAAAGTTAGGATTATCTCCACCCGTGCGAAGCCGGGGCGGGCCGCTAGTTTAGGATAAAATTGTATTGAGTATTTAAAATCTGACAATTTTTCGTTTCAATCCATAACTGTAGGTACGTAAATATGATTGATACAGGCGTCACCTCGGGTGGGAATGGTAATAGCAGGCAGGAGAGATAGACCGTGTGAGGCATGCTTATAATATTATGTTATAAATAGGCGGTTTGGTTAAAATACCTAAGGGTAATTGATGTTTTATAACGCCAATATCAACAACATTATTATAAATAAAAAATCACAGATTTTATTCGCATTTGAGTCTCTCTAAACATTTCGGGTATGCAACCTAGTAGCTTTCTAGAACACTGGTATGATGGGTAGGTAAAGGTCGGAAACGAAGAGATGTTATTCCGAGGGAGAAAGCGCTTCTTGCGGTGCGACGCGCGACGGCAGTTACTATAATATTTTTTTTTTCAATTGTTTATCAAGAAAAGATATATATGTAGTCTGTGAATTAGTTTCTTAATTTAATTTTTTGTCCGGACGTCGTGAGTTGTCTGAAAATTTACAAAAATATGCTATTAATTTAAATTAAATTTATTGTAGTTAATCTTTAAAGAAAAAAAATGGTTAGCAAAACTATGTCCATATCCAAAACGTGAGTGTTATGAATATTACTTTTTATTAGGTAGGTACATAAATCTAAATTGAATGAAAATATTGACACATCTAAATGATTGCGAGCGCAGGAATAGGTAGGATATTGTTCTAAAAGCAGGTAGGCTGACAAATAGTTCCACTAGTAACACGTTCCACACAGTGTTTTACAGTTACAAGGGTAGATAGCTAAATACTAAATTACATAATTAACCGTTGTACTAGTAGTACCAGTGTGAAATTTGTAAATCAAAGACTGTGTAAATACAGCACAATGACTACAAAGGTAGTTGCGGTTTCTGTTTGTTCTTGTTCCTGTCGGTAACTATGTAGATATATTTTAAAGTATAAAAATAAAGCTAAAACCTGAAAGTCCAATGGGAATGGGGAGGGTTGAGCATGCGCAGTCCATCTTCGCAGTCGTCCTCACCGGCTAGCGCGCGAGCGAGCGAGTCCGTCCGGAGTGGTGGTGCAGGCACGTCGCGCCGTCGCCCAGCCGCCGCCGACCGCTCGGAGCCCGATCGGGGCAGAATCACAAGTGAGTGCCCCCCCAGCACCGGGCTGATACCTGCCGCCGTCGCCCGCCGCGCGCCGGCCCACACCACTTTCCCGCTGATCATGATAGTTCCGCTGACACAGTTTGCGCTATCTGTTGCTTCTAAAATCAATACTCTAGTGTGCTTTTGTTTTGGTCCCGATTGCACGTGGCAGTTGCGTAGATACCTGAAAGTGATCACTTTCGAGCTGAATACGTGAAAAATTAGTGATGACTACCATTATGTACTCAGTGGTAGGGGGTGAGTAGTAAAGTGAGTAAACTTATAATATAAATTCCATTTTAAATCAGGTCACAGACTAGTAATGGCACGTATCTACTTATGGTTGTTCATATCTAAGACTTGATGAGCTTTCGTGTGACGTAAAATAGTTGCTGCAAGCCGGCAGCGACGCCGACGTAATGATGTGAACCGGTGCAGGTGCAGCAACCGCTGCACGCGGGCTTGGTCGATAATTATCAATTGTTATCTTGCTATGTGCAGTTGTGCGCTCATCGCAAACAAAATTCCTCAAGTAGTTAGGTACCTACTGCATTCACGAACAGTTTTATGTGGAAGATTATGTACCTACATAACTAAGACTACAGTACCTACCCGCGAATAAACAGTGCGCGTCTGAAGTGAATGCTAAGTAAGTCTTATTCGGATTCCGATACCGTTTTAGGTTTCTGCTCTACCATTTCGTTCAAAATACTTCACTGGAAATAATTGTAAGCGAATCCGAATAATAGGTAATACAATTTCATAAAATATTGTTTGGATTAGATACCTACTATTTATTTTGGTAACTATAACGTTTTTAAGGGCAATTTATGCTGCCGGAACGTGCACCCGAGACCGCCAAATAAAATTTTCAATTGGTTTTTCGCAATTCGTAGATCAATAACACATACGTGTACTAGTAATTGCAACTCTATAAAATATTCACAACTGAGAATTGGAACATGCATCGCAGCGCTGTCGTTCGTCCCGCGTTGGGCGCCAAGACGAGCAGAGCAGCTGTCTGACCGATCCGATAATAGGGATGAGTCATAAGTTCTTAGCTTTGTTCCAAAGCCAAATACTTTCTTTTTTGGGAACATTATGACAGATTTCTTGTACTTAAATGTTGAAAATTCGTTGTTAACCTACATTGTCCTGAGCACATTGAATACGTACTTTCAATGTGCTGTATTCAAGTATCTGGATAGCTGGGATAGTATTTTATTAGGTAGGTACTACTACTACTACTAATTCTGTAATATATATAGGTACCTAGGTTATGGTACCTATATTCCAGACACATCGAATAGGTAGGTATTAGTAGGTATTATTGATGATTGATCTTTTTATCAAGGTGATTTATGTGTCTAATATGTACTTATATATGTGTAATAGGTACTTATACCATCACGCCTATATTCCCCGAAGGATTAGCGAGAGGTCATGAGAGGTGTAGGTACTAATGCACACCCACATTTCGCCGGTAGGTATGTTTAGGTACACAAATCCCAAACTTCGCGGTGCTACTGGGAATTTCATAGAAAAACTCAATAACACTCGGGTGTTATTGAGTTTTTCTATGAAATTCCCAGTAGCACCCCAGGTCGGCCTGGAAAGTAAATGCAGGACCTCTAGCGTAGCAATTAAGTAGGTACGCTTAGGACAACTAGGCTAACGAAGCCTAAACTACTGAACAGATTCCAATAAAATTTTGGCAGGGAGATAATAGACTGCATCCTGAGGGTATATAGGCTCCCCTTATGTGTCTTTAGGACGCGAGTACCGAAAACCGCCAACAGCTAGCAGTTAGCACGTGCAAAGTGCAGCAGTGCAGTGCAGGTGTAGTGTAGGTAATCCGCCGGCGATTGTTGCAGAGCCCGCCCCGACGTGATCGTGGTGCGCCCCGCCCCCGCGCGCCGCCGGTGCAGGTGCGCACTCACACACCAAGTACCTATAGGTATACTAACACTAAGCTACCCTCGCCAACTCACCAGTGACACTGACTGACTCGCTTGTGATGGCCCAACCAAACATTCATCAACATGCTTTTAAAACTTGGCTCATGCTAATTCATGCCATGAATAAGGCTGTCAGCCTTAAAATGTTAACGGTTACCTATTTATATATGAAATAGTTTTATTTATTTTATTACCCATAGCAGGTCTACACGCGAGGCGCAATCGGAGGCCGGGGACGTGATCGACCTGGGCGCACCTTGCCTCTTGCGCCGAGCAGCGCCCGAGCCACTCAAGCTCGGACGACAGACACGCTCTCGCGCGCCCTATACGCCAAACCCACGCCTGTGAGTACCTATACCCAAAGCCACGTGATGCAGCACACTCGCTCGCGATCCGTCTGACCTCTGTTCGCTCGACAGGTACCCAGGTCCAAGGCCGAAGCCGAAGTCACGACCAAAGCGTGCAGAAGCCCGCGGCGGCGATACTCGTGGGCGACGCCGCAATCGCGTGTTCCGGCGGCCGGTGCCCAACGCCCGCCTGTACCGGCCCGCGCCGCCACGTCCGCCGCCGCCCCCCGCCTGGCCGCGCGCCCCGTGGCCGCCCCCCGTGCCGCCCGCGCCGGCGCGCCTCGACACCGCGTCGCGCGCGGCGCTGCGCCTGAGCGAGCAGCGGCGCGGCGCCCGCGCCCCGACGCGCTCGCCGCCGCCGCCAGCGCCACCGCCGGCCCGGGCGGCGCGCTCCCCTGCGCGCGCGCCCCGCCCCGGGCCGCCCGCTCCTGCCGAGCCGGCGTCGCGGCGCCTGGTGGTGACGCTGCCGGCGGCGCCCGCCGAGCCGACGCCGCGCTACCGGCCCGCAAGCGAGCACTTCCGCCTGCTATCGCTGGACACGGACTCAGGCGCATCGACGCCCGCGGCGGGCAGGAAGGCCACGCACGCTCCCCCGCCCGCCGCGTCCGCCATGGACCCAGGAAACCATCACTCGACCAGCCCAGAGGACTGTTCCGATGGCAACGAGACTCTGTCCGCGCCGAGCGAATTCTTGGCCGAGGTGCGTAGTGTCCATGCGGTTGTAGACTGATTTCGCCCACCGAAACAAATTCTAATATTATTATGTTCCTTCGTTTCTTTCCAGTTCCTGTCCGCCATAATGCGTCGTCAATACGCAGAAGCTCTCAAGTACTGTCGCTTGATCTTGCAGTACGAGCCGCACAACGCTACCGCGCGGGGGTTCTACCCACTGCTGCAGCACAAGGTGCTGGCGCACAAAGGCCCCGGTGAGTCAAAGTACAAAGTACAAAGCCCGAGAGAGGCGGAGCAGCGGCACGCCAGCGACAGCGGAAGCTTGTTCACGGCCTCACCCACTAACGCACCGCTCCATAGATAATACGTACAATATCGTCACTCTGCTACAGAGGGAGGCTCGTGGGCACGCGGTAGCTCCAGCGAGGAGGCGAGCGCGCACAGCGACAAGCCTCAGCATGCGGCGCCGGTTACGCAAGTACGCATGCACTCAACTACAGTAGCCAGGCAGGCACAGTAGGTATAGATTAGAAAAAACTCCATGCTTACGTCGCACTGTACTTGTAACATAATTCTAGTTGACACGAAGACGCAGCGGTCATCGTGTAGTTTCTTTATTTCATACTTAAACCATCACGCCTGACTCCTACCTATAACTATAGAGTTATGCAGAGATGCGGAGGTATTGAAGTAAGTAGGTACATACGATTCAATAAATACAGAAAATAACGACATTAAATAACACTGCAGAAGCTGATGGAGCAGGGCGCTGACGAATCAGACGCATCGGCGTCGCGTGGTGCCACGCACTCGCGCTCGTCGTCGCGGTCGCGCTCGCGCTCGCGCGGCTCGTGCGCGTCGCAGTCGTCGCTAGAGCTGGACTCGTCTGACGCGCTGGCGCACTCGTCTGACGCGCTGGCGCACTCGTCGGACGCGCTGGCGCACTCGTCGGACGCGCTGGCGCACTCGTCGGACGCACTGGCGCACTCGTCGGAAGCGTTAGCGCACTCGCCGGACGTGCTGGCGCACTCGTCGCCCAGCTTGTCGCTTAGCCGCCACACCGACAGTAAGTCACGATGCCCGCTTGTTATTTCCTTTTACCATGATACAAGGAGGGGTTCGTTCGTTTTCTTCCTGTTCATCTAAATTAACGTAAATTGTGGATTTCGCCGATTGCCTTTATTTTTTTGTGATTTTTGTGGATCGGTAAAATAGGAAGTGTTATTGTAGTAGGTAGGTACTAAGTACCTACGAGAAATCACTTATTGGCCGTACCTAAGTGATTCTGCTGATGGTACTATGGAAATAACGGTGCCTAAGATTTCCCTTGTTTATTCCTAATAGGTACATAAAGCGAAAGTTAAAAAAGTATATCCGATGCGAGACAAATATAAATATAAATAGGTACATACCAATACTTCTAACAAGCTGTTCCAATAACGTAAACGGAATGTTGTTGGCTAGTCATATTTTATAGCCATTGATGACTATGATTACCTATGATGAAAGGCGCCACGTGACGACGCTCTAAGTTTCTGGTTGGCACATGCGCAGGTACTCTCTCAGGACATGGCTATTTTAGTGTAGGAATTAAGTAACTCTGCCGCATACGCCGGAAGCCAACGCCTGGTTATCGCCATTGCGTGGACTGCTCCGAGAACACGGTGCAGCACACGCTGGAGGTATGGCCAGGCGGACGGCGCGGTGGTCTCAGCCGCGTGTGTTGTGCGCAGGCGGGTCGGGCGCGTCGGGCGCGTCGGGCGCGTCGGGCGCGTCGGGCGGCTGCTGGGAGAGCTCCGGCAGCGCGTCGCGCTCCGACGCCGACGACAACGGCAACGCGCCGGCGCCGCGCCGCTCCGTCGCCGTCACCGACGAGAACGACAATGCGGCCGCCACGCACAAGGTCGGTGGAAGTGATGAACAGTAGGGGCGGGCGCGCGCCGCCGCCGCCTGACCGCTGCCGTGTGTTCGTGTTCGCAGAGCGAGTCGGCGTCGTCTCTGCGGCGCCTGCGCGCGCAGTTCACGTGCTCGATCAAGTGAGGCGGGGAGCGGAGAGCGCCGCCGCCGCTCACCGCTCGCCGTCGTAGCGCCGCAACATTGTCCGTGTCCATGTCTTGTAAATGTAATACACGCGTCCGTTTCTAGTATAGAGCGTGCTTTATTTTTCGTGAGGTAGATTCGGCGATCACATATCTGGATCGTACCTTCTCTTAGGACCAACGCTGGAGCATATCTTTCTTGTACATATGTATTTGTCGTCGTGTCTCATAAAGTAAAATGTGGAGGAGGATGAGCGCTGCGGTACCTACGTAGTACCCTGGAATGAATTTTAATCGTTCCATCTAATACTTACACAGTATTGTAAGGGTCATTTATAATAACAGTCCGTCTATTCTGTGAACTGATATACCTACCTACCTAAATAGTTAGTAATACTTAGATATATCCTTTCAAAAACTTTTATTTGATAAACGCAAGACAGCTTGTGTGTAATATGTCTAGTAGCGCATCATATAAGTAGGTAATATACCTACAGCCTTATTATTATTGGGTACACTTATATACCGTAAAACTGTAAGGGGCCATTGTAGGTACGTACCTACTCATCATTATGAACAACTTTTACTATGCGACCAACTCTGAAACTGCCAAAACAATTACATAGCTATTCTATATATATATATATTATACACCCTCGCCTTTTGTAGGCAGAAACTACAGACCGCCACTTCGACTTAGGTATCTACTTCTTTCGACATTCGAACGCGCCAGTGATAGCATAATTTTAATATTATCATAATTATGCCCGTTGTACATGGGTTGGGTTCTCAAGTCACAGAGGTCTCAATTTCGAATTGAAGGTACACATTTTACTTATATTATCAAGCGCTTAAACAGTGAAGGAAAATATCGTGACGAAACCAGCATGTCTGAGAGGTTTTCTTGAAGTCTGCCTACCCGCATCGCATTAGCCTAGCGTGGTAGACTATAGGTTAATGCCTCTCATTCTGAGAGAAGAACTGTGCCCAGCATTGGGACAGGATACTGGGTTGATTACCTAAACAATATCATTCTGAGAGAAATTCTGTGCCTAACAGTGGGAAAATATATTATATGGGTAACACAGGAGAGGGCCCAGGACTAACCGTGCGGAACACCATATGAAATCTCGACCCTCGTCGACGTAAAAAAAACGTCGACCCCATCCTTCTCGATCCGGGTAGATGACGGCTCTGTCCGTCAGGTAGGTTGGTACTAGGGACTATTGCAGCATGAATCCCATAGGTACTGAGCGCACGCAGCCACTTAAGAATGCCGAATTTTTGACTTTGTGCATCGTGCAGTGCGGTGTTAAACGCGAACATGAAATAAGTTTAACCCCGTACTGCACGCACGCTGCACAAAATCAAAAATCCTGCATTCTTGTGATTGGCTGCATCCGCTCAGTGCAATCAATAAAATACGAAAAAATATCACAAATTATTTTGCACTAGTTAATCCTCTATTATTTAACAGAATTTGCGTTGTGCTCCATCTAGTATATACCTCTATGTCATTCGTTATGTAGGTACGGTAGGTACCTATCGAATGACATAGTGAACACATTATCCTTATGTCGCACAGTCGAGTAAAAAGGGGCAAACCTAGGACGGCGGATCCACTAGAAACTTTTGATTTGCCAATTATGCACCAGTTAAAGTATATGAAGAATACTGCAAAACTCTTATCGCAATTTGAAAACTCTTACAATGGGTAACTAGGTACCGTATCAGCTCAGCGTAAGGGGAAGACTGATTGAAGAAGTGTTGAAATGTTGGCTAGCGTATAGTGGTTATAACACTGTGTAAAAAAACCCGTCCGAACCGATAAGGGCATAAATGTAGGTACGAGTATTCCAATTAGATCAATTAGGTATTGCCATTTCAGTTTCAAACGCGTTTAAAAAAAAAAAATTTTTTTAATAGAAAAGAGAAAGATTAGTTATATAAATGGAACCGGATAGATAACTAACAATACCTTCACGGGTCGGAAAGGGTTTTCTTAACACATGTGTAAGTAGTTGTTATATCTCACGAAATCCATTTGACTATGAATGTTGTCAGGGTTTTATTGAGTTCTTATCTCATCGGGTTACTATCCCAAGAACAGAAGAACCAATTTATATGATCTTTGATTTGTTGGATTGGTCTCCACCACGAATAGCAGAAAAACTGTTAAAACACAAAAAAAAATCACGAAAAAGAAATTTTTACGGATAATTATAAAAAACGGAAAATAAAAATGAACATGGCGTTATGTGATGTTTCGGTAAGGCGAGATGACGTTGTGTGCATTCTCTTCGCTTACTAACTCTCTACTACAAGGTACTAACTCTTCCTAAGAGGCTGGTATGATTTTATTTAGTTTTTGAGCCAAACGGACTTCGTGAGATGGAATGTCTGTAAGAGGATATCGCTGAGGACTATAAATTTGTGTTAAAGTATTGTTTGTTTAGATAACTCTAGCTAAGTATATGGTAATGGTATCTACGGTGCTCGGCGCGCGGCGGTGCCGGCGATGCACGTTCCGCTAGCGCCGAGTGCCGCATGGCGCAGTGTCCATGGTTACTTCACTCACATAGCTGCTGAAGACTCGAAGACGGTGCAGGCGCCAGAGCGTCGCGCTTCTGGACCCAAGCGAGATACCGATGTCACGTAATCTTTTATGATAATATACGGACTTGAAATATATCTACTTATTTATATCTGTTTGTATGGAAAATATAACAATGTTTCAAACTGTATTCGATGTTCAGCCTTATTTATCACTCCCTCTTTTAAAAGTCCGGCGGAGCTTGAATTGTTGTCCACAAAAATGTAATACCTAAATAAATCGTAATTCACACAATTTTATTCGCTGTTATCATAATTTCGCTTACTACTACCTGGAAATTAATGACAGGAAAATTGTTCCAAACAGTAAAGTTATCAAGTAGGTAATGCATTCGCTTACATTTATTTCCAGTGAAGTATTTTGGTCGAAATGGTAGAGCAGTGGCCTAAGCACGAAGCACTATCTATCGAATTCGTATCGTAAACGTATCGAGAATTTTTCTGTTACAAACCTCATAAACACATACATATTTTCACGGCTGTCTCCCATTGGGGTAGGCAGAAACTATAGATTTTCCACTGGGACACACAACTTTCGCTACATCTAGCATCTAGGTAGTTACCTACGTTAATTAATCTCCTTCTCATACAGATTATTCTCCATTTCGATACGTATTACGTTATCGAAAGTGTTCGTGCTTGGGCTACAGGACCTAGATTAACGGTATCGGAATCCGAATAATAATACTTATATTTTAATTTATTATGGTATTGGAAATTAGGTTTTAATATTTACCTAAGGGCCATACTACACGGGCGATTCTCCCGCCGCGGGAATCCGCTTCTGAACCGCGCTAGACACAATTTTACCTATATGGAAGTTGTTAGGCTGCATACTACACTGCGCGGTTTCCCGTCACGGACGTCACGGTTCACAGGCGACAGAAATACGACATGCGGCAAACCGCCGCTGATAACCGCCGCTTCAAACTACACGGGCGGTTTCCCGCTATTGCGGTTTATAATTAACTAGCGACCCGCCCGCGGTTTCACCCGCGCTGCCCCATCCCTAAGAGTCTTAGCGTAATAATATATAGCTTAAAACCTTCCTCTTGAATCACTCTATCTATTAAAAAAAACTGCATCAAAATCCGTTGCGTATTTTTAAAGATCTAAGCATACATAGGGACAGACAGCGGGAAGCGACTTTGTTTTATACTATGTAGTGATTGAGAGAGAAGTTCACCAGTTTTTAAGTTGGAGCATCTACTTTCTAACAGTGATATGTAACACAATAGGGTATTACACATTTTTTTGAAAACTGTTTTAAATTAATCCTTAGATCGTAATGAACCAGTAGAATTTTTATTTCAATTTTATACAACCAAAAAATGCCTTAAAAACGATTTTTAATTTATGATATTGAATTTACGCGCGAAAACGCTAGCCGCCATGCTACTTCGGCTCGTGACGTCACTTCATTAGTAAACAATACAACTGCCAAAGACCAAGTAACACGATTTGTGAAAATAATGAATTATAATGTTTATCATTGGTGTATTGTGCCTGAATGCAATAATACAAGTGTAAAAACGCCACAAAAATTGTGGATTATAATGTTTATCATTGGTGTCTTGTGCCTGAATGCAATAATACAAGTGTAAAAACGCCACAAAAATTGTGGATTCAATTGCTTTGTGTATCATTCAATAAATGCTTGATTTAGTAACGCACATTTTCGACATTTTCGTCATGGGACATATCCTATTTTAAGGCGGATCGTTCACATGAGCCCGTCAAATTCAAATTTCAATTGGTTTTTCGCAATTTGTAGGTCTATAACACATTCTAGATTCCTAGCTGTAGTAATTGCGGCATTAGCTATACAATATTCACAACTGAGCATTAAAAACTTTGCTTGTAAATCGATATTGTAGCTAAAATTAGGTACAATCGTCATTTTTCGCCTTAATTAACGACTGTACCTAATTTTAGCTTCTATAACGTTTATTAATCAATTGGTTTTTCGCAATTTTTGGCGGGAATTTGGCGGGCTCAGGTGAACGATCAGCCTTAACAGTTTTGTTAATTTTAAATGCTGATTAGTTAATGCCTTGATACATAGAAATTGGTGAAACTGGGTCTTATTGTTAGACAAAACTTGATACGATAGTTAGGTAGCTACTTACATTACTGTTTTAATATTTCTCAACTCGGCAGAACAGAAATCGGGATTGGATGCAAAAAAAATTGCCACCATCAACGTATTGATCATTGGTAGATTTGTACTTTCTGCTTTCACAAAACCGTCTTCCATGATGCAATTTTAATCAAACTAACACAGAGCACGACAATCAATTATTGTTGAATTGTTACTCTGAGACGACAAACGTCTAGATTGTTTTCTATTGGAGTCACGTCACGTCGATATCCAATATCGCGGATGGCGTTTTAAAACAGATTAAAAAAGACGATTTTTGAAATTGAAATATAAAATTTACATTGCATTTTATTAATAAATACTAACGTTTCTCGTTTACTTTTTTCAAAATCTATCATAAAAATGCATTTTCATATTTTTTTTACATGGTGTAAAATACCCTATTAAGATCTATTCAGTAATATTTGCAGTTACCCGTAACAAACAGACGAGAATTAAAAAAATCACTTTTTCGGATTAGGTACTTCACTGGTTCCACCCAAACATTGCGCTTTACTTTATTTTTTAATAATTCTATTAATAATAGAGCTGCAAGCGCAGTTATCATTGGAGGATCCATGTTGAAATGAACAAAAGACAGCGGTAAAACGCGTTCCGTGTACCTAGTTTCATGGTATGCGGCAGCTTTGTCGAGCGGATTCCCGCGGCGGGAGACGAACCTTATCCAGCTGGTTTTAGCGGGGAGGAAAGCGAACTGGCGGCCAAGTGTAGGCTTATGAAGAATTAAAAAAACGACAGGTACCTACTTAACTATAAATGTTAATTTTCGATTTGTATAAATGTTAGTCTTTGATTTTTTTGAATATAATAAATGCATAAATACATAACTCTGAACAAATTTTGATTAATATTGGTTTAGACAAAGATAGTCCTTGAAGAAGCCTTTCCCTTCCGTGTAGTAGGTACTAGGTACCTACTGTTAATTTGATCTGGTCTAATGTTCTTCAGCGGCTGGACCTATGTTTTAATTAAAGCACGAGATTAGATACTTCAAGATACAGCCAATCTTATCTGTGGCTCCTCTAACACATAAGCTGAGAGCTGTCTTCTACCGTCACTCACTTACGCTAGCCAAATATGGAAATTCACGCAGCTAGTAAAAAACTAAATAATTTCAAGGCAGCGGAGCATGGAGCGCCACTCAACAATGCGGGAAACATCACGAGTAGGTAATAGATGAGCTAGCGCTACAGTACTAATAAATTTAAATGGCGATGGGCGGACCATGTAGCGAGCAAAGCATGAGCGATATTCATTGAACGTTTCAGCTGACGTCATGGCCGGGCCCGACAGGAAACAGAACGAGAGGAAGATCTAGCACCAGATGGGAAGATGACACAGAAATCGCTGGGAAAATATTGATGGAAAAAGTCATGGATGGAGACTTGGTACTTGGTACATTCACCCTAAAATAACAGGGGTTCACATTATTTTTTTTTAAATATGTAAGTACTAACATAGTTATTAAGACCTTTGTTACTAACGAATCGGACATGTAAATTATGGGTACACATTGCCTGAAATAAACTCATTTTATTTTATTTTTTTTATTATATGTATAAAAAGATTCACATCTAAAACCTATTTGGAAATTTATCTTTTGGATAAATAAATGGATGTATTTCCAACTAGTTACTGCATGAAACGAATGTTGAACGAGTAATGCTTAATTACTAATCTTAAAAAATATTATTGTAATCTGTACCTGTAATTTTGTTGACTTGGGGAGTCCACCGCCCGACATGAAGGCAACAGGCGACGGCGCGTGTTTCCCGCACGTGTGCCTTCGAGCAGAATGCGAGGCAATGCGAGGCCTTTGAAGGATGACCATATAACCTGTCATGGTCAGCCTTGGCAAATGTCAAGAATCCAGTGGCCGACTGGCCGTGTAGAATAATTATGGGGAGGGTGATGCGGCGCTTCTACCGCCCCTGGTGGCAGACGATCCAAAGGGCTCTTCCTTGGCAGTAGAGGAATGGATATCTATAGATAATAATCAATGATTGGCCAAGCCACGGTGCTTAATTTATTCATTATCAATGAATAAATAAATTATGGTTTTTTTGTGGAAACGTTAAAGTAAAAATGCATTTTACTTTTAAATTTTTATTTGAAACGATAAAACCTTTTCTTAATAAGTTTCGTTGAAAAACGTAACATTAAGTAAGTACATTTTACAACAAATTAATGTATTGTTTGTATACTAGCACTGACTGTGGGACCGCACTTCGCACGCAACATTAAGTCGGCAAACTATCGAGGGGAATTTTGTTGTATTTCCTACGACGGTTTATAACGGTTACGTTAGTAGTGTAGGTATCATGAGGTGAACGCGTTGTTATCGTGCGGGCCGCGGTCCTACTGTCGTGTACATTGTTGCCTAGGCAATATATAATTAACATTTGCCAAATAAATGCGCCGTAAGCGCTCTCGCACGGAGTTGCCGATATGGCTCTTGCTTGTGTGACTTCTGTCGATACCTATTAAGTGACGGTCACCACAGCCAATACTTAACCAACACCTTCAACAGCAATATAATATAATTTTTATTTTTTACCATAGATACCTACAGTCTGTAGCAGTAGAGCCAACTGGCGGGCTTGCGCACCACTTTTGTCCTCAGAGACGAGTGTTGCAAGCCTTGTTAGTAATGGCGACGAGTACCTACCTTAGTAGCTACTCTCGTATATGCAATACACAACTGGCTGTATAGTAAGTATACTATAGTACTTACGTATGGCCCACGACCTCTGTTATTTAGTATGATAATTATACAACCAGCTACTAGGGAAATATCGTCACCAAATTGGTTATAATTAATTATGTACAAAGTAGGTACTTACTTAATTATAAAAGTTTTCAAATACGACGTAGTAGGCATTAGTTCCTACGAAGTCCACATCATACAGATGTAATCACATGTCTATATAAATCTAAGTTAATTTGTAATTAAAGCGTATGAGCTAGTATTCACTAGTACCTACACAATTACAATCTATTGTTATTGTATTTAGTAATGGCTTGACACGTGACGGCGCCCGCGCGCGCCGCTGTGCGCGCCGAGCGCAGACACACACACACACACACACACCATTATTATTTTATTTAACTACTTACTCGCTATTTAACCCGAGAGCTAATATGCAGATGGGACCACCGACGAGCCTCATCTCGAAAATATTGGGCTAGTTTGATACGATAGTGTTTTGGTGTAGGTACCTACAGTTCATTATTAGATCCTATTTGAAGTAACACGAAATTTTCTTTTAGTTTATTGCAGGTTATTCTTAACGTGTCCATGGCGAACCAATTTTGGAGGAATATGAGCAATAGTTGCTAGTAGCAATAGTTGCTATTGTTTGCCATAGGGCACAATCATAATAGCACAAGGGCACGCCCGCCGGCTGGATCGTCACGTACGTACTTAAATCTGAAACAATCTGGTTCCAACCCACGCCAGCCGCTGTAGATAGTGTCGTGTGGTGTAACATTGCCTACGAGGGTATGCAGCGCAAGCTGGATATGTCTGCCCCCCAAATCTCAAGAAGTCCTTGGTGGTCAAATCCCTAGCAGAGCTTAGGAAGTACCTGAAAATTGTTCATAATATATCTACAGGAGAAGGTAAAACCTGCCCTTAAAATTGTTATATTTGATTTGTTTACACCTACGAGATTAAGTAAAGGGTACTTTATATACACGAGCAAATGCATCCCTTAAATTATTCGTAATTTAAGGGATGCATTTGCTCGTGTATATTAATATTTTTTATGGATTTAACTCAGAAATCTAAATTAAAATCGTCTGTCCTTACTAATCGCTTTACCATACAGTATCATACGTGCCGCATTATTCAAAAGTGCCCAAGGCCCCCAACAGATTAAAGAAGAGTAGAAGAGAACAGCAGAAGAACTTGAAACTGTAATTTGGCACGTTTCATGCGGATTCCGTGAAAAGGGCGTGGTATTCTATGCATTTTTGCTTCTGTTAATTCACCTGTTATAATAATGATTTATTTGCATAAAAATACGATTTACACTTAAATAAACACAACGTACAATCACATATAACTTAGACTAGTGTCGTGAATTAAGTGTGTTGCAGCTAGCGCCTTTGTTATAATGATACAATAGCGGCCCAGTGATCGACTTTCTCTGCCCAGGTGGCAGACGATCATGAGGGCGAAGAATCACCATGTCAAAGCTTTGAAAAGACGAAAAGACGATCGCCTCCAGCTAACCTCGGGTTTACACAATAATTTTCACGATTTGTAACGTGTTGTCTAGTAGTAGGTAATTTGGACTATGTTAACAAGTGATATTCGCGCGGCAGCTGTACGCTGAAGCTGACACGACTTTACGTGCACAAGAGGCGGGTGTTAAGAGTGGTCCCATCCACATCCAGCGCGGCTTAACAAGTGACTCATCAGCTTAGTTATTACTTAAGGCCCTCAACTCTTTTATTGACGATTTCATAGGCATCTAAGTGCACGCGACGCGAGTGTGAACGATTTAGAATCCAATAAATATTTTCTGACTATTTGTGTCCGAGTTAAATTATGCGAGAAAACTTTACCTGATCTTAAAATTATAAAAATACCTTCTAGTAAGGTAGGATACTTTTTTACCAAATGTACTTTACAAAACGAAAAAAATCCTATATACAATTCGGAGCAGGGATTGCAGCATTGCAGGCCTCCATTTAGTGTTTCCTCTTAGTCCGAAGCTTTATTTGGACGAGTGACGTCACGTTCAACGCGCTGTTTTGGAACAAACACCGCACCCTCTGGCATCATGCAGAGCATCACAGTGGCAGACAGAAGGCGCCCCCGGCCTGCGAACGAGCGAGGCAGTTGCTGGCGCACACAACTATGTGAATGTTTAATATCACAATCATTAGTAAGTACAGCTAGTTGATAATAAAAACGGCTAAGTCAACTGCATGACGACTTATAAGTATTCGTCAAATTACTACGCCTGCAATTATACTTGCCTTGACAAACAAATAAATAAACAAACCACGCTCCAATATTTATAACCAAAACAAGTACCACATAAGATTTAACTTGGAACTGCTGTGCTAAAATAGGGCAGGTATAAATGTATAATAAATAACAGATCTAGATAAATAAATAACACCCTATACAATAAAAACACAAATCATCACGCAAACAGCACAATCGCGACAGAAACAGCTAACAACTAAGCTATAAATTAGGGATAATATATGGAAAACGTATACATACATACATACCTACTACATGTAATCTAACTATAGTGATCCCCTTTGCTCTCAGGACATACAACAGTTTTAGTATATGCGAGACCCCAGACACGTGTTTAGTATTTTTATGTAAAGAATTTATGTCCGAAATTTCAAAACTGTATCACGAAAATACTGGTTTCTGACACTTACGGGAATAGGTATTAGACATTGAAATAAAACTATTTTTACGGATTTTATCGCGGGAATTAAATCTAAAAATCCGTAAAAATAGTTTTATTTCAATGTATCACGAAAAATCACAAAGTTCTAAGCTTGTGTAACGAATGAGGTCAGCCAACGCGCCAGCCAGCCACAGTCAAGTCAAGCATAGTCCATGCTTGATAAAATTGATGTTTGCGAGTAAAGCATTTGCACCAAGTTTTGCCGTTTTATTTTATCTGCTTCACTTGTTATGTTATCTTATCGCCCCCGCCCCGCTGTGTGCCCGCGCCTGGCGCCGCTATGACCTGCCGTGATTTGTGTTGTATGGTGCCGCGTATGATAGCGGAAATATACTTAGTAGATATAGCTGGGTGTCCCACTTGTCACCTTTTATAAATATTTTTAGGGCAAAATAGAACACGGTGTAAAAATTATTGGAATCAATTCAGTTACTTATTCTGAATGGACTATGTTCAGGTTTCGCATATACTAAAAATAATGTTGCAAGTATATATAATAATTTAATAATTAAGTAGGAGTATCCATTCCTACAGACCGATGCGCCTAAATATAAATTAATGATGATGTTATAAAAATCGTGACGTTACATCTGGTCGGTACACCTTGCATTTTCGAGATACTTCTGACTCTTTCACAACTTGAAAACTATAACCTACAGGCATACATGAATTTTGGCACATTTATTAAACCTTGTCCAGAATTCATAAATTTAGCTCGAACAGATTGATTTATTAACGATTGAAAACTGTCACTGACTTGAGATCAAAAAACCTCAGAACGTTTGAAGGGTAGAGGAGAGTGGGTAACAAATAAACAAAAAATTTTTAACTACAACCAAATTATCTCCCAAATACAAAAAAAAACTATTCTGGTTTCGATTGGGTCTATTGTGTTTTTCTGTTAAATTCCCAGTAGCAGCTCGGTTAATTACATGGGACCTAAACCAGCGAATTGTGAGTGTACATTAGTACGTATCAGCCTAACCCTTTGGGGAATACAGGCTGGATTGTACCTGTTTTTTAATAGTTTAAATAATTTTAGTTTACAAACAGTTTATTGTACATTCAAGCACACATTGGACTTGGTAAGTTTTTCATTACAATCGCCTGTAGACGTGACATCCGCATACTGTTCCCATCTTCCATATATCAACTTGCCCTCACCTACCACGTTTATTTCCGGGTAATAACTTCTTTTTACTAACATTACCGTGACTTGCAAGTTTGCAACTCTTTTGCTGCCGGTGCAAGTAACCGCGATCATCAGCGGACATTACTGATTCAGTGAGGCATTTAACAAATCCACAACAAAGAAAACGAGAAACACATAAATCACAACCGATTTACAAATGTATGAATTACAGTGTAAATACACATTTCTTTAAAAAAACGGTAGGTATTTGTTTCTTTCCATTATTTATATGGGGTGGATTTAGAAATTGGGTACAAAACTATGTACCACCCCTTATTGCTTGTAATCTATATATATAAAAGAAAGTCGTGTTAGTTACTTCATTTATAACTCAAGAACGGCTGAACCGATTTGGCTGAAAATTGGTGGAGAGGTAGCTTAGAACCAGGAGACGGACATAGGATACTTTTTATCCCGTACCCACGGGATGTGATGACAGACCGAATTCCACGGGGCAGAGCCGTGGGCAGAAGCTAGTAATGTATAACTAAGGAAACAAAACATTGTATACCTAGATATATACCTATTAATTTACAGATTATACATGAGTTGTGTTTGTTATTTTACATTATTTTACTGAAAATTGTTAATTATAATAGTGGTGATAAAGTAAGTTTTTATTTTACGTTTGGTTTTATAACTAGACATTACACTGGAGCAGACCCTCACCGCGGAAATTTGACAGAATATAAGTACACATTGAACCGCGAGACTAGACATGAGATGCATGTAATATCATAAAGTAACATTATTTCAAACAGTACTTCATTACCCTAAACATTGTACAAACTGGGTGTATAATATTATTAAATGTTTATTATCATAATATTAAGTTAGGTATATAGGTATATTACCATTACTGTAAATCCGTTGCCGTGAAGTGTCGTGGCACCGCATCACGTCCCCGCTAACGTCGCCAACTAGCACAGCGAGGCCGTGACACGCGACAGCTTGACACGTGACAGCTTAACACGTGACACGTGACAGCTTAATACGTGACACGCGACAGCTTGGCACGGGACACGACAACTTGGCACGTGACACGCGACAGCTTGGCACGGGACACACGACATCATGGCACGTGACACGTGACAGCTCAACACGTGACACGCGACAGCTTGACACGTGACAACTTGACAAGTGACACGCGACAGTTTGGCACGTGACAGCTTAACACGTGACACGTGACAGCTTAATACGTGACACGCGACAGCTTGGCACGGGACACGACAACTTGGCACGTGACACGCGACAGCTTGGCACGGGACACACGACATCATGGCACGTGACACGTGACAGCTCAACACGTGACACGCGACAGCTTGACACGTGACAACTTGACAAGTGACACGCGATAGTTTGGCACGGGACACACAACTTGGCACGTGACACGTGACAGCTTAACACGTGACATGCAACAGCTTGACACGTGACAACTTGAAAAGTGACACGCGACAGTTTGGCACGTGACAGCTTGACACGTGACACATGATAGCTTAACACGTGACACGCGACAGCCTGGCACGGGACACACGACAACTTTGCACGTGACACCTTAACACGTGACACGTGATAACTTGACAATTGACAGGCGACAGTTTGGCACGTGACAGCTTGACACGTGACAGCTTGGCATATGACACGTGACAGCTTGACACGCGACGGCGTGACAAGCACGCACACATCCATGACACCGTACCGTTAGTGTAGTTAGTATAGTTAGTGTGTAAGGAGACAGTGGTTTAAGTATGAAGGAATATTTAACTTCTCTCTGAACGCCTAATTCGAGAGTGAAAGAGAAAGAGACGGGATTTGTCTCGTTCATTCATGAGTCAGGCGCTAGTAATTTATACAGTGGAAACTCTTAGTAAGTTTGTGTAAAAAAATAATAATGCCCTAGTCTACAACCTAAAGTTCCGCGAGAAACAAATTTGTGATATTACCATGTTAACACTTCACATTACTCCACTCAAAAAATATACGTTACTCAACAAACAAACAAACGTTACTCAACGAAAAAGGTTAGTCCATGTCTAGTGTGTACTTGAGAAACACCTGATTTGTTGAACCGTATAGCACGAGTTGCTTGCAAAATCGACATGGTCGGGTCGACGAACGAGCCCCGTCCAATGGGATATGATGATGACAGTAGACAGGGTGAGGGTTATGGGTCGGTTAGAGCGAGTGTTACCGTGTAAGTACGATGAGTAGAGTAGAGCAGACTAGACTAGAGTCGAGTAGAGGAGACGAGCACGTCCATGCGGCTGCCGCGGCGCAGCAGGCGCGGCGCGCCGCCGTCGCCGAGCGCGTGGAACGACAGCGTCACCTGCTGCTGCCCGAAGTCCGCCTCGAACCTGCGCGTGCGCACCCGGCCCATGTACCTACACTGTTCTAACGCCCCGATGACTTTTGCATAAAAGCCTACACCGCAAAATCACAACCTATAATTTTTGGGGACCGAGCTGTCACCTGTACATTGTTAGCAGCTCGGTAGTTTTTATGTTATGATTATTCCACTTTGTTCTGCCATCCAAGTGATATAGCTTGGGTGAACAAAGGCAACTTTTTAGCGTCCTCATTTCACATCGGAATCATTTCACCAGCTGGGCGATATCTCTCAGGCTCAAGTGAAATAAGGAAACTTATTTATTGTAATTTTTTTCACCTTGGAATTATATCACCCAAGTGAACAAGGCCTTTTTTCCTTTCTAAATGGTTTTTAATGTTAGTATTTTTTTGTGTTTGCTTTTTTTCACTAGTATCTTCTCATCTATGACAAACTGTTTCTTCTTGGTAAATTGGCATTTATTAGTTAATCCCGAGCCTCAGCTGCATTCATTAGACTTCCACATTATACAACGGTGATTTATTAAAATAATGTACGGTATGGGCGTGTGTGCGGCACTCACTCTGTGGCGATGTTGACGTGGGGCGGCGCGCCCACGGCGTTCTGCACCACCAGGAACAGCTTGGTCGCCAGCTCCAGCGCGTGGCACGTGCGCAGCACCACGTCGCCGCGCCGGCGCCGCGCGGCCTCGCCCTGCGCACGCGCACCGTGAGCCCCGCGCCGACGGGGCCGCGCCCCGCCCCGCGCGCCCCGCCCCGCACTCACCCCGAACAGGCAGCCGGGCGCGTCGGGCGCGTCGGGCGCGTCGGGCGCGTCGGGCGGCTCGCACGGCGCCAGCACGTCGGCGGCGGGCGGCGGCGCGCGCACGTGCAGCACCAGCAGGTCGTCGGCGTAGGGCGACAGCGACAGGCGGCACAGCGCGGGCGCGGGCAGGCGGCGCTTGAGGCGCAGCGAGCGCGCGTCCAGCAGCAGCAGCGCGGCCGTGGACAGCACGGCCAGGCAGCGCGCCACGCGGCCGCTGGAGCGCGCCACCTTGCCCACCACGTCGGCGAACACCACGTAGCGGTCGGCGGCGGCGGCGCCCGGCCCCCGGCGCCACGCCGCGGACGCGCGCAGCCGCACGTAGTCGCCCACGAACGGGTGCGCCACGCTGCACGAGTAGCTCTGCTTGCGCTCGCGGAACAACACGCTCGCCGTCACCTGCACCACCACCGCGTCAAACTCATTCACGTTAAATTCTCACAGACTTAAACAGGTCCTTTGCCGGCTATACCAAGGTGTGACGATATATTACATAACAATATTTGTGCTTGAAAGTCCCGGGCTTTCAAGTACCTTTTCGCGCATGCGGTTGCGGGCGGTCTGGTCGAAAGTGGCGCGGTAGAGGCGGCAGCGCCACGCGTGGTGCAGCCGCCGCAGCAACGCGTCCGTGCGGCCCAGCAGCCGCGGCGCCGCGCACGCCGGCCACGCCGCGCACGCCGGCGAGCGCGCCCGCGCCGGCAGCCGCCGCCACAGCTGCAGCAGGTAGCGGCGCCGCGCCGCGCCGCACCACGCGCGCCACAGCACGGCCGCGGCCGCCGCGCGGGGCGGGGCGCGGGCGCGCGCGCGGTGGGCCCGCCACGCGCGCGCCAGCACGGCGGCGGCGCGGGCGCGGGCGCGCGCGCGGTGCGCCCGCCACGCGCGCTGCGCGGCCGCCACGAGCGCGTGCAGGCGCGCGCGGCGCAGCGCCTCCAGCTGCCACAGCGCGCGCGGGCTGCGCACGAACACGCGCGAGCGCCCGAACGCGAACTCGGCGCCGGGGATGGGCAGCGCCAGCAGCAGCGCGCGCGCGGCGCGCACGGCGGCGGCGGGCCCGGGCGGCGCGCGCGCCCGCGGCCGCGCCAGCAGCCCGTAGCGCGCCACCGCGCCGCGCGCGCACATCGACTCGCACCACCCGCTGCGCCGCAACAGCGCCATGTCCATTATTCTGAAGAATTTTATCACGACCGTAATAACAAAACATGAACTGTTACAGTTTGACCCTACACATATGTAAGCACTGTATTTCCTTCACTTACATTATTATATAGTTGACCGGTATATTATAAATAATCAGTCTCTCATTAGCCGTTGTTGTGTGCGGATGTGTTGCTGACACTTATATTTTATAATAATAATAATAATTGGAAAAATGGGGAAATTTATATTAGCCCCCAAGACGTAGCCTGTGCAGTCCATTCTGTACCGAATTGGAAAGCGCCGGGGCCGGATGGACTGCACAATTTTTGGCTAAAATGGCTACGTAGTTCTCACGTTCGCTTGGCGTCTCAATTCCAGTCATCTTTAGAAAGTGGGACGTTACCACAATTTTTAACTACTGGAGTCACCCATCTACTCCACAAAGCTGGTAGTACTGCGGAACCTAAAAATTATAGACCCATCACCTGCTTACCGACGGTCTATAAACTTCTTACATCTATTTTGAGAGCAAAAATTTGTAACCATATTGATGAAAGCTCAATTATGTCTGCGTCTTAAAATGGATGTAAGAACGGGTCCCGTGGTACTAAGGAGCTGCTTCTCATAGATATGACCATCAGCCAACAGGTTCGCCGATTCCGAAAGAATCTGTCGACATGCTGGATAGATTACAAGAAGGCCTATGATTCCGTGCCACATACATGGCTCATGAGGGTGCTAGAGCTATATAAGATAGATGTTACACTTCGCACCTTCCTGCAGTCGTGTATGGGGCAATGGAGGACAGTCCTTCATTATCCAGGATGCCGACAAATTCAAAGAATCGGTGAACCAATTAGGATTGAGCGTGGTATATTCCAGGGAGACAGCCTGAGTCCTTTATGGTTCTGCTTAGCCTTGAATCCTCTCAGTACTTTACTGGAGGATTCGGGGCTGGGTTACCGATTGAGGCGGGGCGGTCAAGTAATATCCCACCTACTTTACATGGATGACCTAAAGCTCTTTGCTCCCTCTGATTTGCACCTGATGGAGTTGCTGAAGATAACGGAAAACTTTAGTAACTCCATCAGAATGGAATTTGGTGTGGAGAAATGTGCTGTCATGCATGTAAAGCGAGGAGGGATTGTGGAATCTGAGGGAACTCAACTCTCGGATTCCACTCAACTTAGATCTCTCGCCTCAACGGAGACTTACAGGTATTTGGGTATGTCGGAGGCTCTAGGCATCAATGGGGCTGACATGAAACAATCGTTGCAGGAGCGCTTCTTCGGACGTCTGACAAAAGTCTTAAAAAGTCTTCTGTCAGGCGGAAACAAGGTGCGTTCTTTCAACGGTTGGGTCATGCCAGTATTGATGTACTCCTTCGGCGTACTCAAGTGGACTCAGACTGAACTTGATGCCTTGGATAGGAAGGTCCGTACACTGCTAACCGCATATCGAATGCATCACCCACGCTCCTCAGTAATGAGGCTATACATCTCGCGGAAATGTGGGGGTAGAGGATTTTTAAATGCCAAGAACCTTCACAACCGCGAGGTGTGTAGTCTCAGGGAGTATTTTTTAAAATCAGAAATGGGGATGCATCGAGATGTGGTTGCAGTGGACAATGGGCTTACCCCTCTTTCCATGGCTAAAGAGAACTGGCGCAAACCCGTAGTACTTAGTACAGACGATCGTAAGAATGTATGGCAAGGTAAAGAGCTACACGGACGCTATTACCGGGCTCTCCATGAGCCTGGTGTAGATTTCTTAGCGTCCGTTTCCTGGTTACGCTTCGGGGATCTATTTGGAGAAACCGAAGGGTTTGTTTGTGCAATTATGGACGAAGTTATGATGACGAACAACTACCGAAAATATATCGTGAGGGATGGTACGGTTGACATATGTCGGGCATGCCACCGTCCGGGAGAATCTATCCGACATATTATCTCTGGTTGTTCGCGTCTAGCTAACGGCGAGTACTTGCACAGACATAACCTGGTAGCCAGGATTATCCATCAGCAACTTGCCTTGAGATACAATCTTGTGGAATCGGAGGTACCGTACTACAAGTATGTGCCCGACCCAGTTCTCGAAAATGGTCATACTACATTGTATTGGGACCGATCTATCATCACTGATAGGACTATTCTTGCAAATAAGCCCGATATCGTGGTGATAGATCACTTAGGGCGTCGAGCAGTGATTGTTGACATCACCGTCCCGCATGACGAGAATCTCGTGAGAGCCGAAAAAGAAAAAGAAATAAAGTATCTAGATTTGGCACACGAGGTTGTCGACATGTGGGAGGTGGATTCAGCGATCATTGTTCCAATCGTTGTGTCAGCCAATGGCTTAATAGCCAAGAGCCTCGACCAACACCTAAGGAGGCTCTCATTGGATGGCTGGATCAAGAGCTTGATGCAGAAGGCAGTGCTTCTGGACACGGCCCGCATTGTTAGGAGGTTCCTCTCTCTGGGGCCCTGACCACCGGTAGCTTGGACCCTGCTCCCGATACCGGTGGGCTACTATTTTTTATATTTTTAAATGTTTTTCAATTTTTTATAAAAATATTTAAAAATGTACCTAATATGTAAGTTGAAATAATAAATGAGAATAATAATGAATCCCCTCTGGGACAAGCGTTACCTCATCATGAGACTAACGTCAAACTGGAGGGTAGATTAAAATCGCTTTTAAAAACCTTAGACAATAAAACAACAAACGTGTCATAAGGTTTAAAGAAAAGCGCACAAACCGCAGGGCAGCTTGTGGCGAGCTGATGGTGAGTGGCGACAGCAAGAACGCCAGCAGCTCATTCGCCACAAGTTCAGTACTCATGGCGAGTTATTACGAGCGACAGCTCTCGACGCGCTAATCAACACGGAATGCGTATGACACGTCCGCACAGAAACGCTGCACAAGTGAGACTCTCTGAGATTTTATAATTCGTGCAGCGCGGTGTAAGCCGTTGCTCGTCATTTTGTCGACGCCTTAAGTCAACAAAATGCCACAAGTTGTGGCGAACGAATTGCCGGCGTTCCTGCAGCAGAAGCTGGATGTGATGGACGAGGTGTCCGCAGTACTGATCTCCTCCACGAACTTCAGCGAAGACGATATCGCCGCTTCCAAGCTGCTCCTGTACAAGCTGATAAATAAGACAGACAAGATGGTGTCCCGCAGGCGTGACGGAACAAAGAAAAGCGTTCAGGATATCATAACGCTGCTTAAAGAGACCGACCCTGACGACGTGCCTACGTTTGTGGCGAAGGAACTGCACAAGCTTCCTCCCGTCACCTGCGACCATGTCGACGTTAGGAGCCTACTGAAAGACATAGTTCTTTTAAAGGCTAGCTTAGCGGATGTGCAGAATGAAGCTATTCTATTCTCAGTAAGTTCTTAATAAAATCAATGTTGGTATATTATGTAAAACTTTCCAGGCGCGACAAGATAAAGAAGTTGCACGTCGCACCGAAAGTACCTGGAAAAGCTACTGGTCAATGAAACATTTAATGAAAGGTGACCTTCCTCTTACCCTTAAAAGAAAACTCATGGACATATGCATTCTCCCGATCCTCACGGGTGCTCCAACTTGGTCTTTGACGGAACATCAGAAGTCCGCGCTCGGGGTTTGCCAGCGAGCCCTGGAGCGTAGTATCTTAGAGTCAAGTTAGCAGACCGCATCCGTAATAGCATGCTGCGCTCCAAAACTCAAATCGCTGACGTTGGTCATAGGGCCGCTACTCTAAAGTGGAACTGGGCCGGACATATTGTGTGTCGCATGTCTGACGAATTGTGGAAATTGGGCCGAAAAATCAATGAACCGAGAGGAGTGGAAGGAGGGAAGGAAGGCCTTTGCCCTGCAGTGGGACAAACCGGGCTTATAATAATAATAATGTAACAACGGGATCAATGAGCAAATCCGAAAGTGAGCTCACCCCTGCGTGCGGATCTGGTGGCGCATCAACGCGGCGTCGAAGTGGTGAGGGCGCAGCGCCGCGTCCGCGCGCAGGCAGCGCACCAGCCGCGGCGCCGCCGGCAGCCGCCGCACCAGCGCGCCTACCAGCGCGCGCTGCCGGCACGACAGCGCGGCGGGCCGGCGCGGCGAGCCGGCCCCGGCGCCCCCGGCCCCGGCCCCGGCCCCCGCCCCCGCCGCGAACAGCGCGGCCAGCAGGGGCTCGCGCGCGCCGCCCAGCACGGCGGCGCAGCGGCGGCACACGGCGTCGCGGTTCTTGTGCACGATGCCCCGCGCCGAGTACACCACGCCGCCGCCGAAGTGCACCACCCTGCACGCGCACCGCAACACGCAACACGCAACACATGCAACGCAACTTGTGTTAACGTTTGTCCATGTGTCAGTAATCATGACATATTACTAAGTGTTTGATAAAGATTAGCTTGAACTAATACTACCATACAAAACTGGCTTACACCGAAGACCGAAGTTTATTAGGCTGAAAGTGTATCCCGATATCTGTTGGATGTTGGCGAAGGGGTCCATATAAAATTGCCATGTTGGCCCTTCAGGTTTAGAATCATTTTAGAATATATATAGATATAAGCAAATAGTGTGATGTGTGACAGGTGGCGTATGTATTGTGTAGGTATGTACTGACTGGAAGTGGTCGGGCGGCAGCACGAGCAGGCGCGGGTGGCGGCGGCGCTGCAGCCGCTGCAGGAAGGCGGCGTCCCCGCCGCCGCGCGCCGTGGCGTCGCGCAGCGCGGCCAGCACGCTGTCGGGCCCCTGCGGAGCGGCCGAGCCGTGAGTGCGCCGCGAGTGGGCCTGGCACACACAGCGCCACACACGGGCGCACTCACCGCGTCCAGCAGGTCGGCGAGGCGCTCGTGGTCGGCGTAGCGCAGCGGGCGCCAGGCCAGCCCCTCGCGCGCGTACTCGTCCTGCTCGCGCCGCAGCGTGGCGCCCGTCACGGCGGCCTGCACGCGCTCCGCCGCGTAGTTGATGAGCAGCCGCTCGAGCCCGTTGCGCGCCAGCGACTCGAACCCGTACACGTCCAGGATGCCCAGCGAGCACCGCTTGCCCGCCTCTGCCGGCTGTCCGGTATAACTATAGCACTTTTCGTTTGCACGCACGATCGAACGCTGGGTGAAAGCCTAGCTCGGCAACCATCGGGATTTTGATTTGAACTAATATAACGCGACAGAATCCGTAAAGTTGTTTTATTTCAATAAGCATTACAACCAGTCGCAGTATATCGAAAAGAAAAAACAAAAGTATTACGTACTTATACGACAACACCACCATGTCGAACCCAGTACAAGACAGAAAATTAGCCTAGGGAATATTATTTCCATAAACTGTTTACCTCTGTAATGGGAGATGCCTTGCAAGTTTCTGAAATGTCAAGGAACCTTAATGGCGAATATACAACATTATTTGTAGTATATACGAAACCTGTACACTGGTTGTTTTGAATAAGTAACTGAATCGACTGAATAATTTTTCCATCGTGTTAAATTATATTTTGTCTCAAAAATATTAGTAACAAATGGGACACAAGCGCACGTTGTTTTAGTCCAACCACCGAACCTATCAGCAGTCAGCACACCAATACTTGTAGTCGTCCGCGATCCGCGTATTTGTGCTATGTTATGTAGGTGTAGGTAGCGGGGTGTGTACGTGTACCTTGATGTGATCGTTAACGGCGTTGATGAGCCAAGTGAAGAGGCGGGAGTAGAGCACGCACAGCAGCTGGTCGCGGCGCGCGGCCGCCCAGGCGCCGGCGGCGGCGGGCGAGGCGCCGGCGCCCGCGCCCTCGGCCCCGGCCTCGGCCTCGGCCTCGGGCGGCGCCTCGTCCTCCAGCGCGCCGGCGCCCAGCGCCTCGCCCAGCGCGTCCGCGTCCACGCCCACGAGCGCGCACGCCTCCACCAGCTCTGCGCACAAACGCTCGCATCAGCCGGCCTCGTAGCGATCTCGTCGAACCGGGAAATTCAATCGACAGTGAGTCACCGTAGCGGTGGTGCAGGCGCGTGCCGATGGTGCCGTCGATGTTGTGCTGCGGCTCGAACTCCAAGTTCCCCAGCTTCAGCAGGAAGGCCAGCACGCGCAGCACCGCTTCACATGTACCGCCGCCAAACCCCAAGGCGCGCATCGCCGCCTGCGCGCATGCGTACCGTCGTGTTAGACACGTGCTTAACCACAGACTAACTCATGACTTGTCTACGTCTCAACATCTCGGCGGTCTCTTCCAATGTGCCCTTTGAACGTATCTCCCTTTTATAAAACGTCTTGGGTCTTATAATAAAAATAATCACACTCAACGCGAATGATTAACGACAAAGCATATTATATTACATGTTGAAGTTCAAGAAAAATGACAAAAAGAGACAAAGTCATAATTTTTCCGTGTGGGACCAAAGAATAATAAAATTAATAATAATAAATATTTTTTACACAGCACCATCTAGTCCCAAACTAAGCAGAGCTTGTACTATGGGTACTAGACCATGGATATAATACTTATAAACTTTTTTTTTTGTAAATACATACCTACATATAATACATAAGAAACTCCCAGACGAACACAACGAACGAACCCACCCAGTCGGCAGTCCGGTACTCGAACCACTAAACCACAGAGGTCGCCCGCAAAACGCTATATAATTTTACTAGCTTCTGCCCGCGACTTCGTCCGCGTGGAATAGTTACTTTCGTCTTAGCGTAATGATATATAGCCTATAGCCTTCCTCAATAAATGGGCTATCTAACACTGAAAGAATTTTTTATATCGGACCAGTAGTTCCTGAGATTAGCGCGTTCAAGCAAGCAAACAAACAAACAAACTCTTCAGCTTTATATATTAGTATATAGATTATTCTTTGGTTCCCATTTTATGTTTCATCAGCCATATTAATTTAAGTATCTTAAAAAATTATAGCCTGGAACCATCTTACTGTAAAAACTAATCAATCGACACCTCATTAGTGAAAATCTGATGGAGCTAGGTTCAAACATCCATACGACACATACATACGTTAAACTCATTACCCTTCCTTTTTTCATAATTCGGTAAAAAATGCGGGTTTTTTAAATAAATACATCATTTCAATGATGTATTGATTAATTTTAAAACATGGAACGCCCATTGAATCTCTTATTTCGATTTGTCGCGTAAAATTTTGTTTTTGGAAGTCTGCCACTTTGAGATCTCACACACCTAAAAAAATTGTCCTAATTGCATGGCTTGTTAATTGTACGTTAGTATTATTGATTTATTAATTAGTTTTTAATAATAATAGTTAGTCGCATATAAGGTAAAATAACCTGCATATATGACTGTGATATTATAAATATGGTTAGTTTACAATAATTGTCAGAGATAAGGTGACGACTCACGGTAGTGAAGGCGAAGTGGTCGCGGTCCTGCAGCGCGGCGGCGCGGGCGGCGCGGGCGGCGGGGGCGGCGCGGGGCGAGCCGGCCGCGGCCGCGTCGCCCGCGTCGCCCGCCTCGCCCGCCGCGCGCAGCACGCGGTAGTGCTCCCACGAGCGCTGCAGCCGCAGTCGCTCTGTAACCACAATACTCGCATGTCTACTGTGCAATGCTAATGCAATTGCAACCTGTCATACAATACAATATTTTGTACGAGTTTTACTTTTTACATTTTAAACATGTGAAAATAAGGGCCACTTGCACCAACTTCATAAATATATTGAAATTGCAACTTGCTGCAACTTATAATGATGGGCAAAGTGTCTGGAAGATGATCAGTACCTAGGCCGAAGAAGAAAGTCGTGGCTGCGCAATATTCGCGAATAGACATCAACGGCATCAACAGCGCCGCTGAACTGTTCCGTCTCGCAAAGGACAGGCTGAAGTTTTCCGAACTGACTGACTAAAGATCACTGGGAGTCGTGGGATGCAAGCGGTAATAACCGCTCCTTGTGGAAGTCTATGCCTTTGTTTAGCAGTGAACCTCTTTTGGCTGATTCGATGATGATGACGATATCATCATACTGTTTCACGTGTTCCATCCATAACAAATAATGTAGGAATAATGTCTACTCTAAGTTGTCTCTATTTCATAGTTACTTAATTTTATAAATGAATGCAAAGTAAAATTCTTGGAACAAATGTGACTACTTATTCTTATTCTTATATTTCTTTTAGCAGTAGGTAAAAGAAATTTACGCTTTATCCATATTTCTTTCACATTGTCTTTAGGAAATCTGTAAAGTAAAATTAAGTATCGATAATATTATTTTCGTCACTAGATAACCTCAAAGCAGTTTTAGAAAAGCTATGTGATTCAGCCACATTTGTTAAGTAGGTATTTTTTTCGGTTAATAGCTTATATTCGACAAACAATATAGAAAATCTTATCGATGTAAAGACAACTTGCAGCCCTCAATTACACAAGAAATTATGCCACAGGATCGACATATGAGTATTATCAATTATTTTAATTAAACAAATAGTTAAAACTGTCAGGACCAATGTGTGTACAACCGAATTTGGCCGGGTGAATAATTTATCTCATTCTTAGATCTTTTTTATGCCATAGGATATAACGGTAGGTACTTACTAAGGCAGTTATTTTAGTCCGGTTTCTATGTATGTATACATAATAATGTATAGATAGTGGCGAGTGTAATATAGTTAAATAAGGTGCAGTGCACTCACTGAGCAGCTGCACGTCGGCGCCGGCCAGCAGCTGGTACAGCACGTGGAAGTTGCGCTCGCCCTCCAGTACGCCACACACGCGCTCCTGCGACATACATACTGTCATCGTTCACCATGTACACTAATACCACGGCGACATCTTTACGATAAAACACTAAGTATCTACCTTTTATTTTTTTATAATGTCTTAATATTATTATGTAAGTCGGGTCCAATATTTATTATCTTGCTTCACGTTCGTTCAGCCCGTTTACCACTTTTTAATATAGAAAACAAGATATATTTAGTGTTTGAAGAGCATCGGAACCAGAAATTTACGGTTCTTAAAAACTATTTAAAAAAGTTTAAAGTTACTCCGTTAGTCTTTTAGACAATTTATTTTTGCTTTATCAGGAGTCCTATATATTATTAATCTAATAAATACTTAATTTATTATATATACTAATTGTTACCCGCGGTTTCACTCGCTTTCCAAAGCACTTTCCGAGATAAAACTATCCTATGTCCGTCTCCGAACTGACTGAAATAAATGTTTTTTATTATTATTATGATAAATAGTAAGCATGGGGCACTCTGGGTTATTGAATCATCAACCAACCAACCCATGCTATTATGACCATTAAGTTCAATCATTTGCTCCCTGAGTAAGGACATTATACCTTTTGTCATATAATAATAAATACTCTCTGTAGGATACAAGTGAAACCGCGGGCAACAGCTAGTAGTAAACAATAGTTTTAAGTAATAAAAAGTAGAAATAGTTTGAACGGCACAGTTATTTCGGCCGTACTGTATTAATTGGGTACCTACGCACACGTCTGACAACATTCATTCCATAGTCAAATGACCTTTGTGAAATGGAACAACACAAATAATAGGTCTTTACCTATGAAATTGCCGTTCTGCAGTACTGGCCATTTCAAATCAAAATAATTTTTGTTTGGCTAAGAATTCTAATTTCAAATTAATTTATTTTAAAAACATGGAATTCTTTTTCCAAAAGCACATTTGTTTATTGATTAGTGTTACATTTTCATCGCATTTCAATCTTTTTCGTCATCATGGATACGTTAAAATTTCGAGTAATTATGGAATATGAGTACCGTCGTGGCAGCAACGCGGCACAAGCGGCACGCAACATCAACGGCGTTTACGGAGCTAACACTACAAACCAACGCACCACCTGTTATTGGTTTGCTCGCTTCCTTTCTGGGAATTTCGACCTGAAAAATGAACCTCGCAGTTGGCCGAAGACTTTGGTCGACAATGACAAATTAAAGGCGATTGTGGAAGCTGATGATACACAATCGACGGCTGAATTAGCGGCAGCTTTCGACGTTAGCGTCAAAACAATATTGGTCCATTTGCGTCAAATTGGCAAGATAAAAAAGCTTGACAAATGGGTGCCCCACGAACTCAATGATCGCCAGCACGAAGTACCTACGCGTCGAAACGTGCCCTGCACTGCTCAACAGACACACAAATGAAGGAATTTTGAACCGCATTGTTACCTGCGATGAAAAATGGATTCTGTTTGATAACCGCAAGCGCTCAGCAAGTTGGTTGGATCCTGGTTCAGCACCTAAACAATGCCCTAAACGAAAACTTACCCCTAGAGAAGTAATGGTCACTGTTTGGTGGTCTAGCGCCGGTGTGATTCATCACAGCTTCTTACCAAACGGGGTGAGCATTACTGCAGATGTGTACTGTGAAGAACTGAACACAATGATGGAGAAGCTGGCACATCTCCAACCAGCATTGGTCAATCGCTCGTCTCCGCTGCTCCTGCACGATAACGCGCGACCTCATACTGCACAGCAGACGGTCTCCAAGTTGCAAGAACTGGGGTTGGAAGTTCTCCGTCATCCGCCCTACTCACCAGACCTTGCGCCTACAGACTACTACTTTTTCCAGAATTTGGATAACTTCTTGGCGGGAAAAAAATTAAATACCCGATTGGCAGTATAAAATGCCTTTGAAGAATTTGTTGCCTCCCGTCCAGCTGATTTCTTTAAGAAGGGCATCAATAAACTACCACTGCGTTGACAAAGATGCATTGATTGCATGGGTGATTACTTCGATTAATACAAATAAAAAATACATGAAAAAAAATCGTTTAAATTTTTTCATACAAAACGGCAATTTCATAGGTAAAGACCTAATATCAACGGTGATCTCAAATCACATGTAATTGTGAAAGAATTCACCCCTCTATCTCCCACTTAATCATTACGCGAATCTTAATGTTTTGATTCATTATGTCTTCTATCCAGACTATATTAATAGTAGGTACATCTATCCACGAACTTTGTCAAGTCGTAAAAAAACACACAGTTCCTAAAAATCATTTAAAACTGACCACATAATAAAAGACGACAAGCTGTGACTTTACCTTTTCCAAAAGATCTGCTTGCAGCACAAAAAATACACAACATCAATTAATAATGACAATACTTAACACATAACTTTGTACTGAATTACTTTTTCAACTGTCACATCAGGAATAAATGTGGAGTATGTTATGTAAATGGAGTTAAAGCCTACTAACATGTTAATTTAATACCTTCATATTGACAGAATTTATAATTTAAATTTAAGGCTGATAGTTCGACCTGTCCTGCCAACTTATATTTTTTTCATTGCTATTGCCACGACCCTACAATAAGAGGCCTTTAGAATTGCTTGGCGGGGCAAGTAAACGACTTCACCTGAACTAGTTGGGGGCGGGTCCGCGGTCCCATCGACCGACCGACCGCTTCTGCCACCTTTACGTACTATATAATGGCACATAAAATAGTATAATTATAACGAATTTCAACAATTACTCAATATGAAATTAAAAAGCTGGCAAGTATGACAAGGACGCCCTGCGACACGATGGACCGACGATTTAAAGAAGGTGGCTGGCAGCGGATGGATGCGGGCTGCCCAAGACCGGGATGGTTGGCGCTCTTTTAGGCCTCCCCGGCCTACGTTCAGCAGTGGACGGGAATAGGCTGATATGATGATGATGAAGTATGACAAATAACTGTATTTATACTGTATTTTTTCATGACGCTTAACATCAGTTTATGTTAAGAAAACCAAAGATAACTGTCCGATCTGTGAGGATTTTATTAGCTTATTAATGAATTATAGTTGATGTGTATACTTTTATTTATCTCAATTATATTATCCCATTTTACTTATTTTAATGCATATTTTATTTTATTATTTTATTATTTGTAAATATTCTTTTATTTGTGTCCTACCATACATTGCTATTATTTAAAGATATATATTCTAGGTTTAGTAGAATGTTGACAGCTTTGTGATCGGATAAACCGAGGTCCTGGACATATGATTTGTGTATAGTTTGTGAATACCAGGTCTACACATGGTGTTGTTTTTGTAACTCGAGTGGGGTCGTGTATTCATACAATTGTAGATGTAGGTTATGTGTTTTCATACAATTTAAGAAGTCTTGTGTTGTTTATTTTTGGTTAGAGTATTTATATTAAAGTCACCGATTATTATGTATTTATGAGATTTTTTTATATTAAGTTTACTTAAAACTTTCTCCATTTGTTCATGAAAAATATGGCTATAAGTATATTCCGATAAAAATACAATTCAATTTAGGAACTTCCATAACACTTAATTCTATGATATGTTCTTTGAGTACACTAGATATAGTGCGGTAACTTGAAAATTACAGCCGAGGCGATATTGCTAGCCTGAGCCGTTAGGCGAGTTGATGGCGAGTTGGGTAGGCATGAAATGTCCAACAGCTAATCCAGTGTTTTAAAAAATTCTAACATTATTCATAATGTGTTCTATCATTCGTTTGCTGATTAATTAAATCACTAATGGTCTCCTATCTCATCGCTTCCCTATGCGTTTTATTTCCGCTATTTATGGGTTTATATTTACATTCATGATTTCCTGAAAAACTCTTGAAACACGGTCATATAGGTCATGCTCAGTTTCTTAGTGTTCTTCATTTAATCCATAAACTACAATTTTATTTGAATTCTTAAGATCGTGCAACTGCTGTTCAACTTTTTCAACTAAAGTACCTATAGACTTTTTCATTAAAGGTGATTTTTGTTCTAATTTTAGGCTGTGCGTAGTATGCTCCTTAACATTTTGGAGTTTTCCTAATGCATTATTTAGTTCTATTTGTATGGTAGTATCGGCAGGTATCGAGTTATGTATAATCGTATTCACTTCACAAGTATAAAATACCCCCAAAAACTTTATAAATCCAGGAAACTGAAATGGCAATTCTTATGGTAGTAGTAGTGGATGGTGGATTTACCACATTTTAAAATTTTGCTAGATTTTGGGGTAATTTCATGGGGTAGGTTTTTCATGAATATTTAATGTACTTAGATTAGTGATGTGATTGGGATAACTACGAGAATATGGACCTTTCGGATCGGACAGGGTTTTTTGGTATAGTGTATACAATATTCATTTGGAATCAAATGGCGAGATTTCTTGTGGTGCTGATAACGAAAATTGCATTTCTGACACTTACGCGAATATTAGACATTGAAATGAAACTACTTTTTACACCGCGATAAAATCCGTAAAAAGTAGTTTCAATTCAATGAAAATTGGATTAATTTTAATTTTAAAATCCAAGACTCAAAATCCAAGAATCATTAATTATTTCGAAATGTAATGAATACCGCTTTAAATGTTTCTTGGAATTATTGGGAATGCTGATTATTCTAATGAGAATGAGCCAATAGGGTATTTTACTCTAGATATATAAGAAAATATCTAAAAATATATTATTGAGATAGCTTTGGAAAAAGCAGTCGGAAAAGTTAGTTTTAATACTGGCTTTTCTTTGCTCTAACGTGTAATTTATCTCTGTCTCGGATGCAACGTAACAATCCTGGGGTGATCCAGTATCCACAAGTACTTAAATAGGAATTTACTCCAATGGTAATGTTTTTCAAAAAGGCTTAGTTCTTCGTTATCATGTTTGTCGTGCGGTCGAGCCGCAAACATCGCGCCCGACACCGCGCCGCAATGCTAGTGCTTATGTAAAACAGCTAATTATACAATCCAACTGCGACATGCACACCATCACGCCTGTGCACACCAGAACGCCATCGGGGAATCCGAAGAGTTAGTCACATATTGCCGGTATAATTACGTCCCATTTAATAGTGACCGAGCCTATTGCCATTCACCGGGCTCAAATCCAATCTCCGAGCTGCTACTACGAATTTCACTTAAATCTTAAAATATATTGCTCGAATTTGGGAATAGAACGCAGTTTAACGATGATAGTCTTTATATGATAGGTATATATACATATACTTAAGTAGTAATAAGATAATATTTTTTGCTAATATGTATCATTAGGAGTAAATTTGACTCCTAAAAATGTATCTGGAAACTTATCTCCTGCGCTCCCGATGGTAAAGAAGAACATAACATACCATCACGCCTGTATTCCCCGAAGGGGAAGGCAGAGGCGTACTAATGTACACCCACAGTTCGCCGGTATGTTTAGGTCCCATGTAATAGGGGGCGAGCCTATTGCCATTAACCGGGCACAAATTCCTAACTCCAAGCTGTTACTGGGCATTTCATAGAAAAACCCAATAACACTTTGCTCGACCTGGGAATCGAACCCAGGACCTCTAGCGTAGCAGTCGCGGTCAGGACCACTTGGCTATTGAGGCAGTAAAGAAGAATATAGTCCTATTACTGTTCCTACTGTTCCGTTTGCTAATCAAACCTCAACTAACTAAAATACTGCTTTCTGACACTTACTTAATTCCAATGGGTAACATAATAATGTAATTAATCATATGAAGTATTTCACTAATAAGGATGGATTGATAGCAAAAAGAAATGCTTTACTCACAATGGGTTATGTGCCCTCCTACAAGCTCGCCTTTAAAATCGAACTCGATTTCTAGTAACTTTCCCTGGAAACAGAAACAGACAAATATTGTGAGTCAATTCATATAGATATACTTAATAACAAAGTAATAAATATACTATCCCACCAAAAACATAATGTAAAAAAGGAAAGCCAAGTTCAATACAAGGCTTTACTGCAAAAAAATGGAGATCTAAATGAGTGCCAAGTTCTATGCAAAATCCAAATATGTATTTATAGGAACAAAATAACATTATGAACAAGTATTAGGGCCACTTGCACCAACTTCTTAAATTGTATTTAAACACAAATTTACTATGAAAAATTGGGATTAAATTCAATTTATACATTTTTAAAAAGTTGGTGCAAGTGGGCCTTAAACTAGGTTTCTTAGCTTTATTACCTACTAGCTGACCTGAGGGACGGTTGTCCTCTCCAAGTTTCAACTAACCACCTCGAAAAATTTGATTTTCCATATTTGTAATACACTTAGCGCCATGGACCTCTGAATACCGTATTTCTGACCTATACATTACTTAATTTCAAAAATTTGTTCACATTGCATTGACGTGAAGCATGGAAATATAAATAGACATACCTACATAGATTAAAATCTCAAATATCTGTTTCGGCATCAGTAAAGATTAACGCAAATTGCATTTTTTTTATTATTATATATATTTATGTATTTAATTATTCGATTAGATGGAAACTCTTTAGTTTCTCAAATAAAGTGTGTGCACTGTATCTACACTATGGAGGTTTCACATTATAAAATGAGTTACTATATGGCTGGATGCTTTAAAGAAGAAAACAATAATATTGTCAAAATTGTCAACTCAAAATGACACCTGTTATCGAATCAAATTTCATTGAGGTAATAACGATGTCGTGTTAGTCCGCTAATAAATAAGTTGTAATTTTTTCTTTACTTCTTTAACCTACTCAAATATTTAGTTTTTACACCGGCTTGTGCTCGCTGGATAAATCCTATGTATGTCCCGTGATTCCCTGTATAAGTAGAGTTAGAATTACTGTACTAATAATCAATTCTTGGTCACAATAATAGTTTCTGATTGATCTGCTTTATTTTCTTGTTTTATGTTATTTAGTCCCTGTAAATGTATTTTTTTAATTTTATTACTTGATTCTGTTATAATTTTTGACCCGTGCTAGTCTAGTACAGAAATACTTGAAAAAGAAATTGACTTCAATGGTTATTTTTAAAAGTCAACGTTTTCAATAATTAAAATGTTAATAACTTTTGATAGAGAGAACCGATTTGAATTTAAAATAGCCTAAATGTTAATCCAAGAAACAGGCTATGAATTCTTGCCCACTTCCTCCAAATCTCTTCAGTAGTTATCATTTGATGCGCGGTCAAACATACAGACAAACCGACAGACAAACAGACAGACAAAAGTTCCAAAAATAATAGAAATGGATTGTGTTACCGATTCTGAGGCCCCCAAATTAGTTTTTTTGTAAATATAAGCAATGTACAGACACGGCTCACTTACATTCTTATTATATGTAAGATAAGAAGATAACAATTGCTGTTATTTAAAAATGTGAGATCTTAAAGTAGGTTAGATTTGACTTGGCCAGTTTTCATTACTTACATAAGTCATTTTATAAAGTTATTCAACATAAATATATATTTTAATTCTGATAAAAACTGGCCAAATTAAAAATTGAATAATAAAAAAATTGTAAGACTTTTTCCTACGCTTACACACAATTACTGAGTGGGATTCCAAATTTCATCCTTCTAGGTCATCTGAAAGTACCTAGGTTAGATTTAGGTACTATAAGTGAGTCAGTCAGTGCTAAAATTTACGACTTTTTGACCTTCATATCTTTATAACCGTTTGATCTAGCTTCATGAAATTTGGGCTTCTAGATGTCCTATGGGTATAATTAAACACACGTAGTTTTATGTGTTTACGTTAAAGAGGTTCTGGGTTATAGAAGGTTCAAAAGTGGCACCAAGTGGTTCGTGTTCCTTTGCTTGACCTATGTAGACTAGTGGGAACTCAACTGATACCAGCACGGTCACCAAGCATTGCCAGCTCATTTAATTTTCATAACCGGTTTTCAGTTTCGCCACGATATGGTTGCTGTACCTACTTAGGGTTGGTTCCTGAACTCTTCAATGGTAGCAGCACAAATATGAAATGTTGTACACTCGTTCAATTATGATAACTAATTCTACCAGGTTTTGAGAGTCAACTTGAAATTTGAATACGACATATATATATTGTAGGTACTAAGGCAAGTGTTGAAATTCAATATTTAAAAATGTTTACAATTTTAGTAACCTGTAGATCACCCTAACCACTAACCACCCAGCTTGTGATATCATATGCTCGTCAAAACGTATCGTGTGAGCCGAAACACAAGGTAGACGGCGTGCACCGTCGTCTTCGAGGAGTTCTTCTGGCGGGTTGGGTATGCAGCAGGATTTTGTAATATCATTGACGACTGACAGGATTTCAAAAAGGTGAAGGTCGCTCATTACTATTATTCTTGTTACCCCTCGTGCTAAGCTCGTTCACGTCGGTAGTGCAATGGGTGGGGTTTCGAACCGGCAACCACATAACAAGTCCGACGCGACGCCCTAGCCAGTAAAGACTACCGCCGCGTTAACATTATATAATTGACTAGACTTCCGCCCCAGCTTCGCACGGGTGGAGAAATCCCTAACTTTTTAACACGCTTATATTAGGTTCACCTGTATGTAACTAACTATGTAAGGGATTCTAAGGTAGGTAATTAATTTAACATCTTCCAAGGATCGTAGCGTCAGGAAAATTGGCAGCTGTATGTAGTTCTGATGACAATACAATAATATGGTACTGACGAACTGATCTGGTGATGGAGCCGGAAGATATGAACTGGAACTTCATGATGGAACATCATAGCTGCGTCTGGACTTGTTAGAAAAGTCTTGTAATGAACTTTGACCACGATTAGGTTTCAAGGTCTGATGATGAAGCCGGAAGACAGGCACTGGCATTCCATAATGGAATATGTATCATAGCCGTGTTTGGACTTGTTAGAAAAGTCTTGTAATGAACTTTGACCACGATTAAGTTTCAAGGTCTGATGATGAAGCCGGAAGATAGGCACTGGCATTCCATGATGTAGCCTAAGTTATTCCTTGTTACATCAGCGATCTGCCATTGAAAGTCCCGTCAAAATCGGTCCAGCCATTTCAGAGATTAGCCGGAACGAACAAACAGACAGACAAATTTTAAAAAAATGTTGTTTTGGTATATGTACCGTTTAGGTACATGTCGCAGTAGAATTGTATAATTCGCTATTTTACATAATCGCTAGCCGCTTTAGAAATAAGGTCTGTTATGTAGCTGACATACGTTCAGCAGTTCTGCATAATAAGTGACCTTCAACACGCAGAATGGAATAAACGTTTTGCATTCATCAATGTAGCGGATTGGTGTTTAGCTGTCTTGTAGAACAGTGCATTTCATTGTTATATGAAATGGTTGATAGTAGATTTTAGTTCCAAAATTCAGCGCTAGGGGCGTTGTGTGGCATAACGATCACGGAACATAAAAAACAGTGGAAGGAGCATAATGCTTGTTTTCTATGAAAACCAATGTTGCCAAACACACATTTACGTGTTACACATACTACTGTAGCTGGATTGTGACTGGTCAACAATAACAATCACGAATAATCACGTTCACGTTTCCCACAGATGTAACACACACAACTATTTCCGTTAAATTCAACCTAAGTAATTGCCAATGCACATAATTATCATTACAAAATGGGTATATGGGATACATATACCCATTTTAAGACTATTTTCTTTTGGAATTAAATTCGATTTCAATGCAATCAAGTACAGCTACTCCACGCTAGATGGCATTTATTACAACTTTTTTCGTATAAAACTCTATACTTAGCCCTTTAAGAGAAAAATGTATCGCCATAGAAATAGGGATTACTTTAGATTGTCATTTTTGTGCTATGTTTGGTGGAAGAATATTCAAATTTATTTTATCATTTTATTGTACCAAAACTGAAAATAATAATGATACGAAATCCCTCCATGTGATAGATTTTTACTGCGGCTATGATTTTTGCATTCTAAAATGGCACAAGAGAACACCTTCATATATTTTTTTTAATTTTTAAAGTTGTCGATGTAACTGTGCACGCTGAATTTCTGTGTATTCTTTGTTCTGTTACAACAATGGCCTATGCTCGTCTAGTTAACCCAAATTTCTTCTATACAATTATGCACAATGGCTACATTTCGAATATACACATTTCGAATGGTCACAGTTCTAACCTAACCAAACCAACCAATTTAGCGGACATGTATCAAATCGCATGGCCGCCTTTATTACCAAAAACAACTAAAACGAAACCAACCGAAATAAAAAAAAAACTAACCAATTGAAACATATTTCATACCGAAATTACCCCGTCCAAACTATATTTGGTTGCAAAAATCCGTGAAAATATAACTAAATGTCATAGGTTTTTTACATAAGACGCTAATCGCAACTGCAAATAATTCATTCTACAAAACAACAAAACGTGGGTAGCGGTTTTGATAAACGTACCGCAATGGCAATTCAGCTATTTTACATAACAGAGCTATTTTATAAAACAGCTAACAGTTATGTTAAATAGCGCATTATACAATTCTACTACGACATATACATCCAAATGCACTTAGTAAAATGCGGTTATTTTAATATTACAAACAGACACTCCAATTTTATTTATTTGTATATAGTATGTATAATTATGTATGTATGTACCTATAGGTATGTATGTACATAAGTAGGTATGTATAGAGTATAGATAAAAATTACAATAATGTGTGCACCTCGGCCGTGGTAAATAGGTGCCAGACTGCCGGTGAGCTGCCTAGCGCCGGTTTTAAACTGTACATAAAATAAGTGAGACTAATGGAGGCAGCCAGTCTTTCAACACAGACATTGGATATTAGTATGATAATACAAGTAAAGAAAACAATATAACTTATTATTTGAACTAATGACAGGGTGCGAGTTTCGTTTGACCAGTTCGATCACTGATCGTCTACTGAATCTAATGTCTAAAAGATAGCCTCGCATTCAATGTATAAATAGCAATACTGTAGATAATCGATGCTAGCTTATAAAACTGGTGGTAATTACAAATCTGCTGGCGTTATGGTTACGCGAAGTGGCCGCGTTGCCAAACGCCTCCAGCAGCGTGCCGGCTGCGGGCAGCGCGCCGGCTGCGGGCCCCGCGCCCGCCGCCGCGGCGCGGGGCCCCCCGTGCGCCGCGCCGCCCCCGCCCCCGCAGCCCCCGCCGCCCCCGCCCCCGCCGCGCTCGCCCGCCACCACGGCGCACTGCAGGCACACTCGCGCCGCCTCAGTTTTACCAGCGCCACTCTCCCCTGTAACAAGGCGCGTGTCACATTTTTAACAAATAAGAGCTTAGGGAGGTAAAAAAAGGAGGCGACGGCTTCCCACGCGCTCTCGCCTCCGACCATGGATCGAATTACACCCGGAAGCGAGAGGTCACCACCCACTGCCGCGACACGGTCATGGCGCCCAGCCGCCCAAGCTGCCCGCCCAACCTCCAGCGTGTGCTGCGCCGTGTCTTCAGGACAGCTAGTCCACGCAATGGTGACAACCGGGCGTTGGCTCCCGCCCGGCGTATGCGACACAGGTACTTTACACTGAGAGCGCCATGGCGTCTCTGCAGCCACTTCTCCATGACCGCCTTACCGCCACTATCGTGACGTGCCCTGCGCTAGGTTGCGCAAGTCGTGCATGCCATTCCCCTACTAGGACCCGGATTCACGAGGTTCAATCTTACGAGGCAATTCGCCCCGCCCTAGCGCCTCCCCGCGCCATCGGTAAAGTGACGCGAGGGCCGTCGCTTCCAGATCCCAGGGTGCGGATCCAGCAAGGAGGCTCGCCGCCTCAAAGGAAATCGTACGGTATCCCCTTATCAACCTGACGACCATCGCCCGCTGTGGTCTTCGAAACTGCGCAGCATTGCGGGCTGACAGGTTGTGCGCCCATAAGGCTCCACATAGAGCGCCATCGACCGCACGATCCCCAGATAGAGCCTCCGGCAGGAGGCGTTAGGCCCCCGCAAATTGGGTAGCAGCCGTGAGAGGGCTGATGCCCATCCACTTTGGGCCCAACCTTCGGAAGTGATCTCCGAAGTTTCATCGGGCATCGAGGATAAGTCCAAGGTATTTCATCGTCGGCTTGATGCCGATGCGTACACCTCCCACCATAATATGGAATCCTGGAGGCGGTCCCTTCCGAGGCCTAACAACCAGTACATAGATCCCGTAGATCGCATGGGGGTGTCAAGCTGTTTCCGTTTGCTGCAAATGTGCTTCCTCCATGTGTTGCTTACAGAAGTACAGTCATGGCAAAAAAGAAACAACGTACTAAATAACTCATATACATACTTAGATGATATGTTTACATTTATTTCGGACTAATGTAGCCGCTACAATAATGGTTCTATAGTTTTAGTAACATAGTATTAAATGCTTAAAATGATGTCCAAACAATATAAAAACTTTTTTTTTTACTGACTTTCGTTGTTGGGCCCAACATGAATGGTCTCCTTTGAATAATCCATCAAAATGTCATTTTTTGATTTTCAATTATAAGGGCCACTTGCACCAACTTCTTAAATGTGTTTAAATCGTATTTAACACAAATTTACTATAAAAATTTTGTTTAAGTACAATTTAAACATATTTAAGAAGTTGTTGCAAGTGGGCCTATATCTTCTGCATTTTTTTTGGCAATTATAGATCTTATTGTAAAACATTTAGGGCCGCTGCCCTAAATGACATTTTGTTAATAGCCAATAGGATGTCACCATTTATGATTTCCAATTATAGGTCTTAATGCAGAATTACCTTTTTCATCTTTTTTTGGAAGTTATAGGCCTTATAATAATATATATTATGACATAACGCTTAAAACTCGGATTTTAAAAAGTGTAGCGAGACTATGTCCCTCTTTTGTTTTGTCATTTTAATTAATGATGTGATAGTGATTGTTTACAATTTCGAATCGATATTATTTTCGTGTTCAATGTAAGACCAAATATTATGAATTTATGATATCACATTTTTTTTATAAAATTTAATAAAATAACATTTTTGGAAATGACGTAACTAAGATTATTGATTATTTTTGATATCCAGTGCTATTAGATATTTTCAGTGTTACTTTTTCAGATCTACAAAAGACCTTTATTTAAAACTAGCGACCCGCCCGCGGTTTCACTCGCGCTGCCCCGTTCCTAAGAGTCGTAGCGTTATGTTATATAGCTTAAAACCTTCCTCATGAATCACTCTATCTATTAAAAAAAACTGCATCAAAATCCGTTGCGTAGTTTAAAAGATCTAAGCATACATAGGGACAGACAGCGGGAAACGACTTTGTTTTATAATAAGTAGTAATGAAGTAGGTGTGATTGATAAATAATAGCTTAAGCCGTTGCGGATAAATGTGTTAACAAAAGAATTTATAAATCAACATAATTTAAATCGTATTTAAAAAATCATTGAAAAATGATTTCTAATATACGGTACGGTATGAAGGTCTGGGGTTTATTTTACCGCTTAGGTGGAAAACCAGCACATGGCCCGCCTGATGGTAAGTGGTTACCGTAGCCTATGGACGCTTGCAACAACTGGGGTATCACTCGCCCGTTGCCGACCCTGTAAAAATCTTTTCACACCCGGTAGACACCACACACAACACCCCCACTGCCAACACGCAACAACGCTTCCTCGCGGAGCTCTGGCGATCTTGCACACCGTTAGGAACACAACATAGTACAGAGCTATGTTATTTGGCTACTATTTTCTGCAAAGTGTAGGTACTTCCCCAGTCGGGCAGCTCCAATTGTGAGTGGAGTTATTGAATTCCACTATGCCCTGCCTCTCGGGGTGTTTCTTCAAACACATTATTTTCTTTTTCGATATCCGGCTCAAAGAAATAACGAGAGTACGGAACACGACATACCATCACGTCTTTATTCCCCGAAGGCAGGCCCGTATTTCCCCTTAGGCCCACAAGGCCCTGGCCTAGGGACCCAGCCAGGCTAGGGGCCCCAGTTCAAGTGGTGGAACCTGCGTACAAGCTGAAAGGCCTAGGGGCCCAGCCAGCCTAGTGGCCCCAGTTCCAGTGGCGGAACCTGCGTACAAGCTCAAAAGCCTGGCTTGGCCTATTAAGAAACTTTATTGAAAATATTCTTTAAAGTCTTGAAAGGATATTACGCATTCAAGCTATTTAAAAGTTAGTGGTCTTATTGTGGATACAATTTTGCCAGGACTCGTCTACCAAATTATCAAATAAACAGACTTCACCTGAAAGAGTTGATTTACGGTCGTTTATCTTACTCGCACGCGCGTGCACTTTAACATATCTTTACGATGCACATATTCAGAAAGTAATCATTTACTAGGCTATGCACAGCTACAGAAAGTGTCTCTTAAAACCTTTTACTATCTTAGAAAGTCAAAGCTTAAAACTGAAAGTAACTTTTAATTTGCCAGTTCGCATATGTACATGCAAATTTATTTCCTCGCATAATTAATTGTAAAATGTTGTAGGTATGATCTTCTTGCTAAAAGGTAGGAGGTTCCTGAAATTTTAACTTGACATATTGGCCTTGTATGAATACGCATACGTGGATGGTGGACGTTGCGAATTATTTTGCATTTAAAAACGTAGATTCTTATTAAAATGAAAACTAATTCGGTTTCGTGTAGTCAATTTATCATCATGAAACGTGGAATATACAGTGCCGGTTTTAGCACCACCTGGGCGAGATTTTGATCAGCGCCAAACTCATACGAAAAAAGGCAAAAAATATAAATTATATATAATCATAGATGTTATATATAAGCACATCAACTAAATCTAGGGATATTTTAACTAACACTTTTAGTGTAAAAACTTTCTACAAAAGTTTAAGGGATTAATTAGCTCTTTTATGCTTGCTAATCTTACTAAATTAGATATACCAGGATAAATAATAAATGATGATAAATGATATTTATTTCTATAAATAGATCTTTTAAAGACACTTTAAATTTTTTTTTAATCTAGATGGCGCCGGCATTTCCTAACTGACAACCTCTGAGAAGAAACGCCGAAACAAACTCAGAGAATCACGGTCTCTTTTAAAGTCCAGACAATAATAGTATTATTAGATACTAGCTGACCTGAGAGACGTTGTCCTCTCCAAGTTTCAACTAACTACCTTGAAAAATCTCATAGAAAAAAGGATTCTGGTTTTCCATATTTTTAAAACACTTAGCGCCATTGACAATTTACAATACTAAATTAAAAAAAAATGTTCGCAAATATAAACAGACATACCTACATAGATAAAAATCTCAAATAACTGCTTCGGCATCAGTAAAGATTAACGCACGTTGCAATTATTATTATTATTAAATGACCCATTTTTTTATTTATTATAAGTAGATAGGTACATAAGTGGTATATTATTTTATAATTTGATTAGATGGAAACTCTTTAGAATCTACACTATGGAGGTTTCACATTATAAAATCAGTTAGTTTAAAGCTGGATGCTTTAGAGAACAAAAGAATAATTGTCAAAATTGTTTACTCAAAATGACACCTGTTATGGAATCAAATTTCATTGAGGTAATAACGTTGTCGTTTTAGTCTTCTAGAGAATAAATTGTCATTCTTTGTTTACTTCTTTACCCTACTCAAATATTTAGTTTTTACACCGGCTGATGCTCGCTGGATAAGTCCTTTGTATGTCCCGTGATGCCTTGTATAAGTAGAGTTAGAATAACTGTACTAATAATCAATTCCCGTTCACAATTTAATGGTTTCTGATTTTTTTGCTTTATTTTTTTGTTTTATCTTATTTAGTACCTGTGATTGTATTTTTTTAAATTTTATTTCTTGATTCTGTTATAATGTTTGACTCGTGCTAGTCTAGTACGGAAATACTTAAAAAGGAAATTTGCTTCAACGGTTATTGTTCAAATTCTACGTTTTCAATCGTTACAATGTTTATAACTTTTGATAGAGTGAACCGATTTTAATGAAATATAGCCTAAATATTAATCCAAGAAACAGGCTATGAATTCCTGTCCACTTCCTCCAAATCTCTTCAGTAGTTACCATTTGATGCGCGGTCAAACACACAGACAAACCGACAGACAGACAAAAGTTCCAAAAATAATAGAAATGGATTGTGTTATCGATTCTGAGTCCCCCAAATTTGTTTTTTTGTAAATATAAGCAATGTACAGACACGGCTCATTTACATTCTTATTATATGTAATATTATGTGAGTGTTACGATGTAGGGCAATTTATTATATTAATACCGAAATATTTAAAAACAAATGATGGTGCCAAAATTCTGGAAAGGTTACAAAAATCACATTGTTTGTTATCATTGATTTTCTGTTGTTTTTTAGAAAGAAAAGGTTGTAACCGTAACGCGTACCATGTCGTAACTACCATGTCGTTATTTAAGCCGGCAAGAAATGCTTCTAGCTGTAGGCATGTGGTTAAACATGGTCTAACGCGTAGTTCCTGAGGCTCTGACTGTAAATTAAAACGTGATATTATCCAGATTGTGATCACGTAACGAGCTTCAGGAGATAATAATAATAATAGAACTGCATACGTACAGGCAGAAATCATGATACTTCTCCAAGACCTATCATGATTTCTGCCTGTATGGTCGAAGTCGAAGCACATCAGTAGAATTGGTGAGCCTTGAGCGTCTTCCTTCGGGAACTCGTGCGTTCTGGTCTCTTGTCAAAGTTCTCGAAGGAAATTTCTGTAAGCCATCCTTTTCACCTCTACACATGGGAAATGGTCGTCCCTCAAATCCCTCAAACCGATCCGATAGCCATAAGAGAAGAGAGAAGAAAAGGGGGGCTTTTTCTCGAAGATAATGGAGTCCATTGTCAACTGCCAGCTCCTTCGGTTCTTAGAGCATCTGCTACGTGACCAGCAGTACGACTCGTAAGGATCGATTGATCTTCTTTAGGGTATACCAGACACATTGTTGGTCTTAGGTGATCGAAACTAACGGGGAAGATTGGCTTTCAGTTTGGACATAGCGAAGGCCTTTGATCGGGTATGGCACAAAACGCTTCTTTCGAAGCTTTCTTACTATGGGCTTCCCGAGAAACTATGCGAATAAGTCACCAGCTTTCTTGCAGACAGAAGCATGAAGGTCGTAGTCGACGGTGAATGCTCGGATTCCACACTTATAAATGCTGGTGTCCCTCAAGACTGTGTGCTATCGCCTACTTTGTTCCTGCCTGACTGCCAAGATATTTCAAACCGACGAATTGAGAACCTCCTCTCTTTTGAAGCCGGGTGAAAATGGAATGATTTCGAGATGGGGGAGGGGGCCCCCAAATGCCAAGTGCCTAGGGGCCCTGGTCCCCTAAATACGGGCCTGCCCGAAGGGGTAGACAGATGCGTACTTAGGGGGCGAACCTATTGCCATTAATCGGGCATCAACCCTAAATTTTATAGAAAAACTCCAAGATAAGCAACGCAAGATATTTAGATGTGTGTAAGGATGATTTTAAATTTGCAAATAAATAATCTATACTAATATATAAAGCTAAAGAGTTTGTTTGTTTGCTTGAACGCGCTAATCTCAGGAACTACTGGTTCGATTTGAAAAATTATTTCAGTGTTAGATAGCTCATTTATCGAGGAAGGCTATAGGCTATATATCATCACGCTAAGACCAATAGGAGCGGAGCATCAATGAAGAATGTTTCAAAATCGGGGTATTTTCCTTTTGAGAGCTTCAGATGCATGCGCTGCATAAACGATTAAAGTTTCGCAAAAATCATATATGACAGAATTGTTCCTCTTTAAAAGTTCTAAAAAAAAGTCCGCGACAGCATATGTCTATCTTTTAAGGTTGGCTCACTATAACCTTTTTTATGCTAACTTTGTTCTAAAATTCCAAATGCATTATTTGCATAAGTGTTTTTCTATACATGATATTAATCCTTATCCAAATAAATACGTTATTCATCAGCCTTTAGAGCGTTTGTTTTGTATCCGTGCGGACCGAGCTTGGGTCCGCTCGGACCCAACAAACGCTCTAAAGGACATATCCTCATTTAGCGTTCTTTGTTCATTATTCCTGTTCCCGTGACATATTTTACTAAAGTTCCGCTCGGATACTCAATACTCAATTATCAACTAACAATATTGGCTATATCTTGAAGTGAGCTTCAATCAAAACATACTACAAGCCGCTGAAGGGGATCATCATCTGCTTACCACCTGTCAAGTGCCACCTGCCAAGTTTGCTTGAACGCGATAATCTCAGGAACTATTGGTCCGATTAGAAAAAATCTTTCGGTGTTAGATGGTCCATTTATTGAGGAAGGCTATCATCCCGCTAAGACTAAGTAACTATTCCACGCGGACGAAGTCGCGGGCGGAAGCTAGTTACATATAAAAATAATTTGTAATCGTTGTTACGTTTTTATCCATTCTTCCTAAAATAATCTATAGATGTAAAATATCGACATAGTAGCTTCCTATTAATTGTTAATGTCTTTTACGTTCGTATTTTCGTCAATTCTTGTATGTTGACGTATTTTACCTCTATGTGTGCGTAAATTGTGTTAGTGGGGAAGATTTTGATATGTGTGAGTTCGTAGCGATACAAAATGATTTTGAGTATGTGTGCAGCAATGTCTCACTCTCGTCGCACCAAAAGTGACAGACTTTTTTATTCATAGAATTAAGCGCGTTAGTTGTCCAGGAATAGATAGTCAAAGGCTGGTGCCCACTGAATAAATCCTATATAGGTACCAATGTCCCGTGATGCCCTGTTTATGTAGAGTCAGAATAAATGTACTAATAATCAATTCCTGACCACAATAATGGTTTCTGATTTATCTGTTTTATTCAAATCAAATCGTTTATTTGTGATACATGGGTTATGTACAGGTGTACATTATTATTTTCTTGTTTTGTGTTATTTAAATGTTTTTTTTTATTTTAATACTTATTCCTGTTATTTCCTCATTATAATAATAATAATTTTAATTTTAATGAGATGAATTTAATTATACCTTGTTATTTATAAGTACCATATCCGCCATCTTGGATTTAAAAATTAATGTCGTTTTCGCTTTGACTAAATAAATAATAATTCCATAATTATGAATAGATAATTGTGTGCTGACAATGGTGCACATGGCACACGAGGACGAGGGTCGGTGACGGGCGCTGTGCCGGCATGGCGGAGGACGAGGGCGTGGGGCAGCCCGACGCGGTGCTGCTGGCGCCGCTCTCCGAGGAAACGTTCCTGCACAACCTGCACGTGCGCTACAAACGTGACATCATATACGTGAGTAGTGACTGCAGCCGCCGCCACTGACACTGCCGCCTGACTGTGTGCGTCGTGACTCGTACATTATGTTGCAGACGTACGTGGGCAATGCGTTGGTGTCGGTGAACCCGTGCCGCGAGCTGCCGCTGTACTCGACGGAGCTGGTGCGCGCGTACCTGGCGCGGCCGCCCTACCAGCTGCCGCTGCCTAAATATTCATAATTCCATAGCCAAAGCATTTTCAATATTCAAATTTCAAAAAAGTCAATTACTGGTTTCTGACGCTTCGCGAATATTAGACATTGAAATAAAACTACTTTTTACAGATTTCATCGCGTTGTGTTGATATTATATAATTCCCGACGTGACCTATTGGCTCTGAGGTTACGGTAGCAACACGTGAACATTTGCACGACAGGAACCGAGTTCTAACCCAGGCCATTCGAGATTTGATTCCCGATGTTTCGGATCCTTTACAGCATCCAAGGTTACGGGTAGACGTCTTAATGTTACAACAGCTAACTAGCGATCCGATTCACGCAGAATAAGTTCACCTTGTCCTTTGGTCTTGCAGTTTTGGGCTAGGATTTAGATTTAATAGATTCTACAATAGTTTTTCGAGCAGCTGGTAAGACCCAACTAACTTCTCTGCTGAAATTGGTGATTTTTCTATTCCAATAACCTCACGAATCGGTAATTTTTATTGGTAATTAAATGTAATTTTTGAAAATAATGGTCATGCAATGCATAAAGGAAAAAGTATTTAATCAAAAATTTAGTCAAACTGTAGTGCTCACCCGTTATGACTATGCACTGACTCTCATTTCTATCGCGCACCCATCTATACGCCGTGGCCGTTACTGCGTATCTGAAACACAAAAGTCCGATTAGTGGCGGAGGAGGGATCAGCGTGGGAGAGGCGGCGCGGCGCGGCGCGGGGCGGAGGCGTGACTCACAGGTGCGGCGGCAGCTGGTAGGGCGGCCGCGCCAGGTACGCGCGCACCAGCTCCGTCGAGTACAGCGGCAGCTCGCGGCACGGGTTCACCGACACCAACGCATTGCCCACGTACGTCTGCAACATAATGTACGAGTCACGACGCACACAGTCAGGCGGCAGTGTCAGTGGCGGCGGCTGCAGTCACTACTCACGTATATGATGTCACGTTTGTAGCGCACGTGCAGGTTGTGCAGGAACGTTTCCTCGGAGAGCGGCGCCAGCAGCACCGCGTCGGGCTGCCCCACGCCCTCGTCCTCCGCCATGCCGGCACAGCGCCCGTCACCGACCCTCGTCCTCGTGTGCCATGTGCGCCATTGTCAGCACACAATTATCTAGTGATACTTTTACTTTAATTAAGGGGTTGTTCCCAGCGGTCAACAATTCAACTGTTCTCGAAAAATGAAAACTCAAACTTTACTTCCCAAATGGGTCCACAACATTTGAAAATATAATATATTTTATTTCCCTACTGATCCATGAGAATGTTAGGTACAGTGAGTAATAAAAACTCCCAAATTGTGTCTGTCACCGATCTCAGTGGCAAGAAATTAATAGGTTGCATCATCTGTTGTTCTTAAGAAAGCCTATTACTTATAATAAAATCAAGGACTATGTTGACATAAGAATGTGTGGTCGCTAAGTAAGGATGTACTTGTGGCTTCCCTTGCAACCTGAAGAACCTGCTATTATTAGAGACTAATTAAATTTTTAGTAATCTTGATGCTGTTAAGTTACTAGCTATATAGTAGGTACTTGGTATGGACATAGCTTTGACAGATTCCATATTATTTACATATAATAACTAAATAATAATAAATAAATGTTCAGGGACATTTTTTACACAGCACCATTTAGTCCCAAACTAAGCAGAGCTTGTACTATGGGTACTAGACAATGGATATAATACTTATATACATTTTTTTTTGTAAATACATAAGTATTTATAATACATAAGAAACACCCAGATGAACACAAACACTTATATTCATCACATAAATATTTGTGTCCTGTGGGAATCGAACCCACAACCTCATGGTCAGCAGTCCGGTACTCAAACCACTACACCACAGAGGTCGTCCACCAGTTAGTTGCCTTAGGGGCAAATTTGGTCTCATTCTTTGTTACATTGGAGTCCCTATATCCTAACTTACATATTATGAAACAAAATCTCCTCCACCGCATCTGACTGTTCCACAATAAACTCAAAAACTTCTGTACCTACAGATTATTATGCGGTTTTCACTAATGAATGGAGTGTTTCATGAGGAAGGTTTTAATTAAACATCACGCTATGATTCTTAGGAACGGGGCAACCTTATCATATATAACCAAGCGAATAAATTTGTACGTTTAAGTAGCTGAATTCATATTGAATCCACTTGATCATGTTGAAATGTTATGTTAGAGTAAAAATAGTCAACAATTACCAATAACTCGACTTTCTGATAAGTTTCTATTTAAACCTAGCAGTGTACGAAAAACTTAAGGATAAATAAGCTAATCATCTTGAGGAACTCATAAATGACTACAATGAGGCTGAAAGAGAAGCCAAAATTTCAGAAGACCAAGACATTGCCTACCTCATATTCAATTTCGCCTGCTTCAGCACGGCACCATCACATACAATCATACGATGTGATAAACAGGATTACAGGACATGACATGAGAATGACATTCAAGATGACGTTTATAGATTGACAAACTGTCAATTTCATGGCAGAGGCAATTTACAGAAAACTAAAAAGTATCGATACTCGTGTTTCTTACCAGATATGAAAGTGAACGGATAACAATATTTTGCAAATAATTATTATGGACTTGCTGACCCGTCAGACGTTGTTCTGTTTGAACTACGGTAATCCCCAATCTTTTTGGCCGGGCTGAAGTTGTTGCACCCGCCTTTTTGCGCATGGTACAGTCGAGTGGAATGGTAAATTGTATTATAAGGAAGCAAAGTAATATTTTTACGGCGAGGGCGCTTTTTTTAATCCAGAGTAAAGTAAGAGATTCTAGAATCTATATTTTGCGCCCGAGTGATACACTCTACTTTTCATCACCCACTATGAGAAAATAAAAGGCGCCTCGTACCAGCCAGTCTTTATTCAAACAATATTTACGTTCGATCTCTTTGGCGCTGAACACTAAGATGTTCCAAATTTAAAAAGCGGTACCAAAAATATTGATTTTAAGCAGGATTACACCTGCCATAAAAGTCACACTCTTAAGAAGAGGTCCATTCCATCGGAAGAATGATCGTATTCGTCTTCAAAATCAGTTTCCGATTCATCCGATTCATTTCACTTTCACGAATGCACAATTCATCAGACAAATTTATCAATACTGCTGTCGCTTTTCTTATATTCTTGCTAGATATTTTTTATCTACTTTATTGCATAATTCCTTCCGATCCGATAACATGATACCGACAAAATAATAACAAAACACTAACTAACAACAATAAAAGCGAAAACACAAACTACCAAGTCAAAAATATTATAGGTATCAGTAAAAACTAATACTAAACCAAACTACGTCAAGATCACATCTATCTAACAAAATAGTTAATACAATAATACTTGTGTTAATTACAAGAAACAAATTACAGCAAGGATTAAAACATCAAAGTTGTATTTGTTTTTGACGTGGGAGAGCCATGCTTCGGGACTAATGGGCCGGCTCGACCGGAGTGGTACATACCACGGCCTCACAGAAAACCGGCGTGAAACAACGCTTGCGTTGTGTTTCGCCAAGTAAATGAGGTTACCGGAGGCCCAAACCCCTTTTAAAAGGCGGGCGACGTACTTGTGACTCCTCTGGTGTTGCGGGTGTCCATGGGCGGCGGTTATCGCTTACCATCAGGTGATCCGTCTGTTCGTTAACTCCCCTATCCTATAAAAAAAATGAAAAGAAAATCTCCTATATTTAGATACCTACCAATGCAAATCACTCACAAAAAGCAGTGATAACCTAATGACACGAGTCATGACCATTGGACTGCCAAGTGTAACATCCCAAGTTCAAATTCAAGCAATGCATAACTAACTTTTCAAATTCATATGCGTACTATCAGATACTACTATTAATAATTATAATTATCAGGCTTTTAAACACCGAAGGAAATTACTGTGAGGCAATCTATATACCTGCACAGATAATAGAAGATACCTGAGAGGTTATCTCGACGGCGGGCGTTAGGCGAATGTGTTGGACTATAGTCCATAAGTATACGGAATATGAATTAAAAATACGAGAAATTATTAGGATGCACTAGAGGCAAGACAAGAAGCTACTACGTGAGCTACTGAAAGGAAATGAAATAGTTTATTTGACATAAAGAAGTACATATATACAGGTGACACTTAAAGTAAGTATAAACCTAACTTGTACATAAAAATGTTCAATGACCCCTATGCTAGGAGAATCCGGTGTTACAGGGGTCAACCAAACGTTCAATTCGGATTGTTATGACATTTGTAACAATTTAGTAAGATGCACTTTATAAAATAAAAATTACTTTATAAAACATTTAAAACTATTTTTTTTCACGTGGGAGAGCCATGCTTCGGCACGAATGGGCCGGCTCGACCGGAGTGATAACACGGCCTCACAAAAAACCGGCGTGAAACAACGCTTGCGTTGTGATGCGTGTGCCTATGTAATATGTATGGTGTAGTTGTGTGTATGTGTTTGATAGGTATGTGTATGCATGTGTGCGTATGTGTGTGATTGTGTGTGCAATATATTTGTGGGAGTTATTTAATTGTATAATAATATGATTTTATTGTTTGATTAATTGTTCCGTGTCTTCGTAATTTAGGCTGAGCAAATATTTTGTTAATTTGGTTTTGCATTGCGTTTTATTTAAATAATGTATGTTTAGTTGTTTTGTGTATTATATGCTCGATAGTCCAATTAAAAAGAACTCACACAAATTATTATACTATTTTGCTTGACATCTATTATTACTCAGTTGACATTATTTCGATGTATCTGACATTTGACATTCAATTCATTTATTATCTGTTATTAAATTTCTGATTTTTTTATATAAAATATGTAAATGTGAGTACTGTGTAGGCTACTTTTAAATTTATATTTACGTTTTCTGACAGCTTTGAGTATTTTACATGACCTACGCAAATGGCTTGCTGATCTGGTATCGTCGTGCGACAGGTCGTTGAGCTCCCTAAATAATGGTTGAGCTACACGATGCCTGATGTATGCGTGCCGTCAGTTAGGACCTTTTTCTTCACAAGGTCTGTTTAGGCAGATATTTTGATATTATGGTAGCATTGTTCAAATATGTGGGGTTTTGCCGGAATTTGGATTTGTAAGTATTTTTAAAATCGTCTTTAAGAGACATTCCGACCCTCCAACAGGTTTCAAACATAATTATGTCATTAGAAAGGTCTTTTTAGGCAGATATTTTGATAGTATTGCCGCATTGTTCAAACATGTTGGGTATGGCCGGAATTTGGATTTGTAAGTATTTTTTTATATCGTCTGTAAGAGACGTTTCCACCCTCTAAAAGGTTTCAGACATATCTCATTTGAAAGGTCTTTTTCAGCACATATTTTTATGTTATGGCGGCATTGTCCAAATATGTGGGGTTTGACCGGAATTTCATTTATAAGTATTTGTTAAAAATGTCACCACCCTCCAATAGATTTAAGAAATACCTCATTCGAAAGGTCTTTTTATGCTGGTATTTTCATCTTATAGCTGTAATCTTCAAATATGTGGGGTTCAACCGTAATTTGGATATAAAAGTATTTTGTCTGTCGATTGGAAGAAATGTCCAACAGATTTTAGATAGGTACATATATCTCATGCGAAGGGTCTTAGTGGATAGGTAATTTCAGTCAATAGTGAAATGCTTCAAAAATCTTAAGATTAGATTTAGATACATATTAATTAAAACACTTTCCATGTCTGTTGGAGGTGGGGACGGGGTCCATACAAAATCGCCCATGGTCCTTTAAACCGAGTTTACTAATTGCATGACGGTTGATAGAAGAGACATCTATCGATAGCCTTGAAATTATAAGGTATCAGTGTTTCTCCGTTATGAAGATGAGATGGCGGGACTTTCTTTAATGACGTTAGGCATGTTCTATGTGCCCCCCTCCCCCCGGTCACGCCATCCATTGGCTGTAATCGATCAATTGAATCATGATGTGGGCTTTGCCGCAAAAAGAATGGAGATATAAATGAGTGCCAAGCTCTATGCAAAATCCAAATAGGTATGTATTGTACAAGAACAAAATAACATTATGAACAAGTATTAAACTCTATTTCTTTGCTTTATGATACCTAGGATACCTATAACAAAAGTTGCTGTTATTTAAAAATGTGAGATCTTAAAGTAGGTTAGATTTGACTTGGACTTTAATACTATATCGAGAAATACAGAAATTGAAGTGTTTGAACTGCATACTTTTTAATTCAAACTTATTTGCAACGTTGACATCTCATTTAAAAAAAAACTTAAAATGGATACCTTAGACTATTTTAAATAATTACATTTTTATTTCGTGGAGAATAAGTACGACATACGCAAGATACCTACTTACAGAATTAGCATCAGATCCTAATTAATTGTAATGGAATCGTTATTAAATACTGCTAAGCGTAAAAAGCGTAAATCACGTAAATGTTTAAATGAGATCAGAAAAAGATCACGACGTTCGGGACAGATTTTGTTTGATATGGACAACGGTAAAGTATGTGATCTTTTTAATAATTACAACAAATTCAAAAAATGCCTTATAACAAGTAACCGACTTACTTTGAAAATGTTCCCTAAAGCGGTTCGATCAGAAACAATAACAAGACCTGTATTGACACATTTAAAACAAGAACCAAACTTGAAATTGGATGAAGTGGTAAAAGATTCTAAAGTTTTAGGCACGGTGAGCTCCACCAGTGTTACTTTGCCCGAAATATTAAATACATTTGAGAACAATATTGAGAACTTTAATAACGGAAATATTAATTTGATATCTACTAAATGTACTCTGGAAGACACTAGTAGTCACGAGATTTCAGTCTCTAAAGGTATGAATAGTCAAGAAGACAGATTATCAGGAAATTTTAATCTGTTTACTCTAGATTCGACCGCAATTATCAACAAATCTCCGGAAAGTATAGGTGGACAAACAGTATCAACCCTCACGACTCCATCAAGCTCAAGCATTCACGAAGAATATGGTTACAGTTTGTACGAAGAGTTTATGTCTGAAGTTCCTATTTATCTGCAACACAATACCACATTAATCGAAGAAGACCTTATGAAAAATACAAAAGGTTTCTTACAAAATCTTTTTATGGAAAGTTGCTATAATAAATGTGACGACAATGTGTTGAAATGTATAGAAAGCAACAATGCTAAAAATATATGCTATGCCCCTAGCGAGATAGTATTGCGCAATCCTATTGACTATATCAGGATAAGCAATGTACAACAGCAGAACCTATTCCAGCAGTCATTCAGAAAAGAAGGCACGATTATTGGTATTTGTAAAACACCTCATTCGCCGCTGATAGCGCCACCATCATCAGCAACATCGCCGGAGACACCATTGAGCGTTAACGCGCACGATACGCCTGAGTATACATATTATCCTCACAGACTAAACTGACACAGTTGAGAGACACAATCACGCCACAGAGTACATAGATACTAGTCTTGTACCAGTTTTGGGCCGACCAATATAATTTAAGATAACGATGTAATTTTGTGTAAGTGTTTGATCTATAGTGCTCATGACGTGCAACCGTTCGTATCCAATCCAATCATTTCCAATAATTCCTCCGCTAGCGACGCGGCATCACTGCAGCGCCGCTTCACGCAACTGTCTGTATTAGTCTCTCTCGCGGCTGTTCGGGCTCGCTCCTTATTGCGGTTGGTCTTGCTTTTCTACGAGTCAATATTTAATGTTACAAATAACACTTTTTTTTTCTTAAAAAAAAACGTTGCTCCACACTAGGATTTTCTCCTGTATCGTGGGTGCGTTTACAAACACAAATTCTCACATACACAAACGCCCAGACCCGGAACAACTACCTGTAGATCATACAAATATTTGCTCCGTGTAGGGATCGAACCCACAGCACGTGTCGCAGAAGCCGATCGCTCACCCGCTACGCCAAACGTGTCGTCAAATTATTACCGGTTAAAACGAATGTTGACTAAAGAATAAAGGTTATTTATGTGGTTTCGACAACTATTCAGAATCTTTTTTGTCTGTACAAAAGCCCCTGGAGCCTCGCGGCCGCTTCAACAGCTACCCTAGATGCTTGTCTGGCTAGGGGTTGGAACTATAAAAAATATCTGGCTCATGAGGAAACATAATCTAATATAATATAGTGGTCCTGAGCGCGACTGCTACGCTGGAGGTCTTCGGTTCGATTCCCAGGTCGAGCAGTGTTATTGGGTTTTTCTATGAAACTCCCAGTAGCAGCTCGGAATTCAGAAGTTGTGCCCGGTTACTGGCAATAGGCTCGCCCCTATTAAATGGGACCTATACATACTGGGCGAATTGTGGGTGTAGGTACGTTAAGTACGCCTCTGCCAAACCCTTCGGGGAATACAGGCGTGATGGTATGTATTAAATAAATAATAAATAATTGTTTATTTTTCTCCACAATATACTCTTAATTACACGACTGCCGAAGGAGGAGGGTTATGTGTTTGACGTGTATATATGTATGTCCGTTCCTATGTCCGCTCGTAACTATTCAACGGTGCAACCGATTTAGATAAAAAATCTACCTCATTAGATTTGTCTTGATGGCACGAGTGTCACTGGGTACATGAAATTTAAAAAAACAAAATGGCGGATTTTATGCGCTTTAATGCGTGGGCTGAAAAATATGTTTTGAGCATTCCGTATCATGTATTCTCAAATTTTCGGTAGCAATTAGCGAAAGCATTACATTACTTTATTGTTAAGGGACTTGTAGGAAATCATCAACTTTTTCATATAAATAATTTCTTCGTTAATGTCCGTAGGTAGTTTTAGATTGAGGTTAGGAAACCTCAATTCGTTACAAGAATTAATCGTTTGCGAAATCTTGCACTAGTAAATAACACACCTTAGTTTTAAATTAAGCGTCTGCAAATTTTTCGTAGTTTTGCACTAAAAATCCGGAAACAAGTTACGTAATTAAAATAACTAAAAAACCCGACTGCATAAAAACACTTAAAAAAACTAAAAAGACAAAAACAAGTCTAGTAGTCCAGACCTATGTTTGAATAGTAGAATAAAGTCAATCTTGCCGTCGGGACAATTTTAGAGACGGTCACGATTTTGAATGGGTCCCGACGGCAAGATTGACTTTATTCTACTATTCAATATTACTTTACATAGATCTGGACTACTAGACTTGTTTTTGTGTTTTTAGTTTTTTTAAGTGTTTTTATGCAGTCGGGTTTTTTAGTTATTTTAATTGCTAACCTTATTAGTATCAGGATGGGACTCGTACGGTTGAGTGTATACTGCGTGAGCATGTAGTAAGAGAAGTGGTTGTGTGTGGGGAGGTTGTGTAGGTAAGTGCGTTTTTTTTTATTGTAGCATATTTGCATGTGATGTGATGTTTATGTTAAAACTGTTAATAAGTTTTCAGTGTCGTCGTAATTGAGTTCCTGAAGCCAGCCTAAAATGCAAAATGAAACTACCTATATATTTTCTTTTTTCATTTTATCATATTGAGTTCAGAAATTGATATTGAAGTTGTAGGCGAAATATGGTAGTTGACAACAGGATTATATCTTCTCTTAGCTCGAGGGAGTGATGGGTTGTAGGTTAGTAGTCTATGTTGTTTCAGGATCGTTTGTTGAATAAACAGATTACGCACCGTTAAGACTTTCGCTTTTTGGTATAGTATTGCTGTAGGGTGGCGATATGGTAAGGACAAGGACACATTGAGAATGGCTCTCTGTGCTCTTTCCAGTTTCAGGAGGGTACTTTTTGGAAAACCCCCCCAAGAGGTGATGCAGTATGTTATTAAAGACTGAGCAAGAGCATGGTATACCATTCTTTTTATTTTGTCGTCCGTCACATTTCTTAGGCTCTTAAAAACATATATCAGTTTTCTCAGTCGGTTACTTAAGGTGTTGATATGTTCCTGGAATTTGAGTGTGCTATCTATAGTTAAACCAAGGTATTTAATGCAATCGGCCTTGTCAATTTGAATATACTTGCATGTAGTGGAGTGAGGAAATGCACACGTGTGGGCTAGGATAGTGTACGGCGTCATTGATGGAGACGGTGTATGCTGTTTTATGGAAAAGGTGACGTTTGTTTTATCCGCATTTAGAGTGAGAACATTGTCACGCAGCCAATTCGATACAATATCGATTCCGGACTGCGTGCATACAAAGACCTCACTCCAGGTGTCTGCAGTGAATAAGAGGGCTGTATCATCTGCGAAAGTTATGACTTTGCCTTTCGGGAGACAGCATACCCAGTTCGTTTATAAATATGACAAAGAGTGTCAGACCGAGCACGCTGCCTTGTGGTACACCGTAATTAACTTGGCAATCGTCACTGACACTCCTATTTTGACGCTCTGGTTACGCTCACTCAAATAATCTTCAAAAAGTGCAAGTTGGATTCCTCTTATTCCGAGCCATTCCATCCCATCCTCTATATTAAGACCGTGTCAAACGCTTTCGCAAGATCTAGAAAGATCCCTAAGACTTTTTTTCCACCATCCAAGTTAGTGACGATATGATTAGTGAGGTCATGGAGCGCATCGGAGGTTGATTTTCCGGCCCTAAATCCATACTGAGATGGGGAGAGATTATATTTTTCCAAGTAATCCACGAGGCGTTTATTCAATATGCGTTCTATATTATATTGGTTATACATTTTAAAAAGCAGCTTTTATACTTTAACGTAAGTAGTTATAATTTCATGACCATTTAAAAGGGTGTCTGGCAATGAATGTCGTAGGTAATCTATACTTCTCTACTATTATAAAATTGCAAAAAAGCTGTGTCTTTACATTGATGATATTTAAAAAAAAACAACTGGGATAGGGTATATAAACGTCTGCGAAACCAAAAATTATATTTTTTAAATTCTTGTCTGTTTGTTACGAGTTGGAGCAAAAACTACTGAATAGATTTTAATTTAGTTATGACTGTTGAGAAAATATATGCTCCAACTTAAAAACTGGTGAACTTCTTATCTCAATTAATTAAACGGATCCTAAGATACAGATTGTTCTCTCTGATGTATAGAGGTCTATACGAAGAAGAGATCATCACTGTTGGTTTTTCCATTTTTACTCCTGATATACTTTCACGTGAGCGAAGCAGAAGCTAGTTAATATATAAAGCTGAAGAGTTTGCTTGTTTGCTTGCTTGAAGGCGCTAAACTCAGGAACTACTGGTCCGATTTGAAAAAATATTTCAGTGTTAGATAGCCCATTTATTGAGGAAGGCTATAGGCTACATATCATCACGCTCAGACTAAGTAACTATTCCACGCGGAAGAAGTCGCGGGAGGAAGCTAGTTTTTAATAATATTCTGAAACATGAAGGTAATACCAAAAAATCACACTTTATTATGAAAGTAAATCGGTATTTAACACACACCACCAACCTCATAATGGTCCATCGTTCTTACCTGTGTTAGGAGCATGCGCTGACAAACTTTCAGCTTTTATAAAATAACGAAGGTCCGGGGTTCACGGGCTCTTGCTCTAGAAGCTATGGATTCGATCTTTGACTATTTATATATCCAAGATTCGATGGATCGTACGCTTCCTACCACGAAAGGTTTTTTGGATGCGACCTCAGATTTGCGACCGACGATGAATAGAATAGAATAGAATAATCTTTATTGTACACCATAACAGAAACTAAATTAAAGATTTTTTTAAGGCTAAGGGTACAATGGCGGTCTTATCGCTAATAGCGATGTCTACCAGACAACCTTTGGATGGACAGGAAAGATATGAAAAAGAGGGGTAGTCCATGGTGTACCTACATAACAGAAAGAAAGAAATAAAATATAATAGGAACTTGAAAGTGCTTAAATTAATAACTACATAAATACCATTCGATATGTATACCTACTTAGACTTACATGTAATAATATAAACAAACTAATAAATATATAAATATATAAGATTATTTTGAAATAAAACTTATTGTGTTGCTTTATGTTAAAGAAACGACATTTAAAGTTTATTTCTTTTAGAACAAAAATAAAATATAAAATTATTAAAATATGTGACAATGTCAACGTCAATCTTTCTTATAGTTCTCTAATACAACTTATTAAAACTCTATGTTTTCTTTAAATAAACTAAAACCTCTTTTCCTGACATATAAATTTAAAAATAAAGAATTATATTTTCTTTACATCTCCCCCCATAGGGAAGAAAATTAACGAACGTAAATTTTCGCTAAAATCATTCATCTTCTGATTCCTGTTCTTCTATCATAGGGACTGGAATTAATTTTGTGGCGTGGAAAAAATTTGATTCTGTTTTTTTATGACCAGTGTCTATTCTATATATGGAGTTGGAAATTTTCTCAACAATCTCATACGGTCCAATTCTCAGTTCATCTAATTTCTTCCTATTTAGCTTGTTTCCATTTTCCACGTACACCATGTCACCTACGTTAAATCCACAATATTTTCTATTTTTGTCAAATAATGTTTTATTATAGTTATGTGATTTTATTGTCTTCTCCAGTGCTATATTTCTATCTCTAATCCAGTCACAATGTGATTTTTCTTGCTTCAATTCATTCGGTAAAACCGTAGCATCGGTACCATATAAAAGATAACTTGGTGAAAAACCTGTTACTGAGTGACTAGTTTGATTGTATTTCTTTACGCACTCTTGAGCTATTGTTGTCCAGGCTCTCTTTCTTTCTTCTTCATTTATTTTGCACCTAATTTTATTTACTAACGTTTGATTCAATCTTTCATTCAGACCATTCGAAAATGGTGCATTTACTGCTGTAAATACCATAGGTATCTGTTTATCATTTAAGAATTGCTTGAATTCTTTGGAATTTATTCCCGGGTATTGGTCTGTGAGAAGCATACCAATGTCTTCCGTTTCTGTGATATTTTTGACCAGTTTTATAAAATCAATTGCATTTTGAGTTTTTGATGTTATAATAAATGCATATCTAGTAAAGTGATCAACTAATAAATGTAGATATTTTTTTGTTGATCTTGAACCTCCAAAACCTCCAATAGTGTCTATGGAGATTATTTCGAAAGGCTTTTTGGCTGGACCTAGATGAGACATCAATCCAAGTTTATCTTGTCCTCTTGATTTATTTTTTATACAAATTTCACAACTTCTACAAACTTTTTTAATGTTTTTTGTCAAACTCCTAGCTGTGTAGAGTGGACTTATTGTCATCTGCATTTGTCTAATACCAATATGGCACAGGTTTTCATGTATGTCTTTTAAAAGTTTCACACTAAATTCTTCTGAAAGAACAATTTTTTCTTTGCTTCCGACTTTTTTAAAGTATACATTGTATTTTTCAATCATTGTGTGTTTATTATTTTGTAATTCTTCATTTTTATTCTGATCTGTCAAAATATCTTCCAGTTGAACCAAGTTTACAACTTTTAATTGTTCTTCTGCATTTTCATCTGATTCTAATACAGGATTCCTGCTTAGACAGTCTGCTTCCAAATTTTGTTTTCCTGGAGCATATTTTATTTTAAACTCATATTGCGATAAATAATATGTTAAATCGCCTAGTTCTTCATCAGTTCTTGATTTCAAATTCATATTTTCTAACGGTTTGTGATCTGAATAAACCGTAAATGATTTGCCTATCAACCAGTACTGCCAGTATCTCACTGCTTCTTTAATAGCTAAACATTCCAAGTATATTGCCTTTTTCTTTTTTTGGGTTTCATTTAATTTCTTTGAAAAATAAGCCACTGGTTTTTCTTTACCATCAGGCTGCGTTTGTTTCAAAATGGCTCCGATACCTTCTATAGAAGCATCTGTATAAATATTGATTGGTAAATCTTGATCAAAAATTTCTAAAATTGGTTGGGAACATAGGAGATTTTTTACTATTTCAAATGCTTTTTGACATTCATCAGACCAAACAAATTTTTGATTTTTTCTTAATAAATTATGCAATGGATCTAGTATTATTGCACTCCTTGGTATGTAATCATGATAAAAATTTATTTTTCCCAAGAATTGTCTTACATTTTTCTGCGTACTTGGAACAGGGAAGTTTCTTACAGAAATCAGGTTATCTTTTACTGGTTTAATGGAATTGTTTTGAATGATATGACCCAGGTATTTTACAGAGTCTGATGCAAATGTGCATTTTGTAAATTTTAGTCTAAAACCTTCTGTTTTGATGGCTTCCAGCAACTGCATTAGATGGTAAATGTGTTGATCAAATGATTTAGAAAATAATAGAATATCATCTATATAATTCACTGCAAAATCAGTAAGTTTATACTTTCTCAATATATTGCTTAATATCCTTTGAAAAATCGCCGGTGCTGTTTTAAGTCCAAAAGGTAGACAGGTCCATTGGAAATGTCCTTCCTGTGTTACGAATCCTGTCTTTTTCCGGTCCTCTATTCTTAAAGGAATAGACCAAAATGCAGAGTTTATATCTAAAGTTGAAAAAAAACTGCAATTCCTAGTCTTTATCATTAGGTCTTCAATTAATGGAAATGGTTGAGCTTGAGGTACTACTATTTTATTCAAATCTCTGAAGTCTATACATAATCTGCATCTTTTATTTTCTTCTTTTTTAAATGCCAAAGTAACAGGTGCAGCAAATGGACTGTAGGATTCTTCTATTAATTTATTTTCTAGTAACTTTGCTATTTGTTGTTCAATCTCCTTTTTATCTTCTACAGTACATCTGTAAGGCCTTTTACTGCAATACCTGTCTACTATCAAATCTATTCTCGCTTCATATCCATTAACAGTACCGATATCATATTTATTCTTTGCAAAAACTGATTTATATTTGTTAATCAGTTCATTTATTTCAGATTCTTGATACGTATTTAAATGATCTATTTTCATTTCAAAATTTTCTTCTTTTACATGTTCATTAAAATTTAATTTGTATTCTGTATTTCTTACTTCAATATTTGAAGAATTTTCTTTTACTTTAAGTGTAGTTTCATTATTCAGATGCTGTTTCTGAGTTATTTGTAAATCTTCATTTTGGATTAGTTTGAATGTCTTTATTAAATCTAATCCAATTAAAAAATCATTTTTGAAATTGTGGTCCTCGATAATGTAAACATCAACCATTTCTTCAATCTCAAAAATTTTTATTTTTAAATTCGTCAAACCACTTGCTTTTTTAACACCATTAATCGTTACTAAATCTGCTTCATTCAAATTGTTCCCTTTGCCTTTTAGTTTCAGTAACTTAGAATTTATTAGGGAAACATTTGAACCAGAGTCATAGATACCATATATTTCTAAAGTATCATTTAATCGTAGTTTGACATTTATTAATGGTGTTACTATTCGTTTTTTTTATTAGATTCATTTAATTCGGCCTCTATGACTGAATTATTAACATGTCTGATAAAATTTCTATTTACTTTGTCATCCTTAAACCAACATCTAGACTCGGGATGATATCGTGTGCCTTTATTTAATTTTTCACATATTTGGCATGGTTTTTGATCTTCGACTTTATCAGAAGTTCTTGGATTTCCATATTTCCTATTTACAAAAATACGTCTTCTATTCACCATGTGTTCATATTTTCTGACTTCGTTAAACAAGTCTACTGTATCTTTCAATGTTTCTCTATCAATCTTGTTAAGTATGAATTCGGGTAAACCCGCCGCAATAAGATCTACCAGAGTACCTGTATCAATTGAACTCCTCATATCCAATAAAAGTTTTTCTTTCTTTATAGCATAGTCCACCAATGTTCCATCTTTATATCTAAATAATAATGCATAAGTAACAGGGTTCCATCCCTTGTTTGCAAACGATTCACAAAATTTGCTTTTCCATGTCGACCATTCTGAGTTCATAGTCAATTTAATAATCATAGAACTATACCAATCTAGACAACTTTTATCCATAAACAACCTGAGTATTTCAATTTTTTTATCGTCTGTAGTCACATCAAAACGTAAACATTCCTTTTCAAAAATATTCATCCACTGGTTTGCATTAGAATTTTTGGTTGTAAATTTTTCAATTACAAACTTCTCTGAAATTTGTTTTAAGTTCTGCTGTCTGATATCTTGTGTGTTTTCTAACCATTTTTCAAATATTTTTCCCACCGTACCTGTTTCTTCAATTTGTATTGGAGCAGGTGGTTCTTGAATCACTTCCTCTAGATATTGATCCGCAAATTGTATATTGTCATCCTCATCTATGTAAATTTTTTTAAGTTCTTCTCTCATTTTTATCCAAACTCGTCGTACCTGGTACCTTTTTTTTAGGCTATTTTTCACTTTAGTGTATGCAGCTGTTTTTATTATTTCTTTATGATAACCAGCTGGTTGTAATTCTTCTGGTATTGAATATATTTTATCACCACAAGTGGCTATTGAAATAATATGATAAACGTTTGATTTTCCATCACTTCCAGGCAATAACGAGAATTCAAAACGAAGTTTCTCCATATTTTTCACTTTTGTTTATTTGACTTTTATAAACAAAAATGTCGTTTTATAAGATTATTTTGAAATAAAACTTATTGTGTTGCTTTATGTTAAAGAAACGACATTTAAAGTTTATTTCTTTTAGAACAAAAATAAAATATAAAATTATTAAAATATGTGACAATGTCAACGTCAATCTTTCTTATAGTTCTCTAATACAACTTATTAAAACTCTATGTTTTCTTTAAATAAACTAAAACCTCTTTTCCTGACATATAAAATTAAAAATAAAGAATTATATTTTCTTTACAAATATAAAATAAGATATACTAATGTATATTAATATATTATACGTAATATTAAATAACCTTAGCGAAAAGAAGTAGTAGCGTGCATACAGTATAAGCAGCAATACTCATCGATAAAGAAGAAAGAACGAGAACGGATAAGAAAGAACAGAGAAAGACTTGATAGATTGTTATAAAAGGAAGGAGCAGTAATTAAAGTGACAGGAAATGGTCATGTACGAGCTTTTTAAAACTAATTAATGACTGGGCACGTCTTATGGATACAGGCAATGCATTCCACAACCTCACAGCTTGAACGGTAAAAGATTTATCGTAAAATTTTGTAGAATGCATTGGCATTTCAAGCCTCAGATTTTCCGATGATCTCAAGTACCTTGTGTGTGTGTCATGAAGGAATTTAAAACGTTCCTTAAGGTAAGAGGGGGCTGCAGGATTAAACAAAATACTGTAAAGTAATGATAAGATATGAGCATTCCGACGAAGGCGAATTGGAAGCCACTTGAGCTTAGTGCGAAATTCGGAGATGTGATCAAATTTACGTAAACCAAATATAAATCTGATACAAAAGTTTTGAAGTCGCTCAAGTTTATCTAATTGTGCTTCAGTGAGGTCAGGGTAGCTGGCATCGGCATAGTCAAGAATAGGTAGGAGAAGGGATCTGGCAAGCTCAATTTTGGTGGCAGTAGGCAGGAAATTACGTAATCTTCTCAAGGACCCCCCCGCAGCAAAAAGTTTGCGACTTAATTCCTGCAGCTGAGGCCCCCATGAGAGATTTTTGTCTAAGAATATCCCCAAATTCTTGACGGAATAGCTATATGGAATTGTTGTACCATCAAAAACAATCTGAGGAACTCTAGAGAAGTCTATCCTGGGTATCCACGCAGGGCTACCGATAATGATAACTTGTGTCTTTATGGGATTTACTTTTAATCCATAAGCTGCACTCCACTCAGATATTCGTGCTAAATCAGTATTCACCATCTTAACCGCTTCTGATAGTTCTTCTAAAGGTGCTTGAGAATATATTTGCAAATCATCTGCATAGAGGTGGTAGGATGACAAAAGTTTATTGGAAATTGAATTAATAAAAATTGCAAAAAGAAGTGGAGATAGAACGCCCCCCTGAGGTACGCCGGCAGACGTATCGGACCAAGAGGAATAAGACCCTTCGATACAAATACGTTGACGGCGACCAGACAGGTAACTACGAAACCAATCATTCGCTGTTGGAGATATGTTTAGAGAGCTTAGTATACCAATAAGGATATCGAAATCGACGGTGTTAATGCATTGCTAAAATCAAGTAAGGACAGCACCGTCAGATTCCCATTCTCCATGCCCATTCTAATCTCATCCGTAATGTGGATGAGGGCAGTGGCCGTACTATGTCCACGACGAAATCCGGATTGGAGAGGATTTAGGAGGTTGTTTTTACAAAGGAATATGCTGAGCTGGTTATGGATTAGGCGTTCTAGGACTTTAGACAGGAAAGGCAAAATGGAAATGGGGCGATATTCGGAGAAAGTCTTTGGATTTATTTTTTTAGGCAGAGGAGTGATTTGGGCCTCTTTCCACATTGTTGGAAAGACGACACAGGATATAGAATAATTGAGGATATGGTTAATCACTGGGAGGATCTCGTCAAGGATAGGGAGTACCATCTTACGGCTGAGGGAATCACTCCCTACAGCGTTGGATGTTATAGATAATATGCTACTCTTAACATCACAATCAGAGAAATGACTAAAGAAAAATGGTGAGTAATCAGGAGTTGGAAGAGATGAAAGGTGATTAATTGTATTAGCTTTTGTTGCCCCATTACATTGGGACGAAGAAGAGAAGTGTTGATTGAGCAAATCAATTTGAATATCCTTGGGAACAGAGTTTTGGTGCGATTTCCCAACTCCCATAGATTTGAGGAATTTCCAAACCTTGGTAGGATCTCCATCTTTGACGGAATTATGAATGTGGCGGCGTTGGGCATCCCTACACATCTTATTACAGTGATTGCGGATAGCGACATACTTTTCCCAGTTCACCGGGTTGGGCCGACATTTATAACGACACTTTGCGGCAGCTTTTTTCTGCATTAAAGCTCTAATATCTTGCGTTAGCCAGGGTGCCGGAATGTGCTTAATCTTAACAGGGCGTACTGGAGCATAAATGTCATACAGCTGGATCAAATTTGATGTAAAGTGATCGACCTTGACATCAATAGAACTGGCAGATATTAGACACGACCAGTCGATCTTACCGGCAGCCTCACGCAGACCATCAAGGTCCATTCCACCAAAATTGCGCTGCATGAGTATCTTGGGTTTAGACTTGGGTGGACGAATTTTATATGATAGGAAAATAAGATCATGGTAAGAGAAAGCGTCAGCTGAGCATTGACCATGCTTAGCAACATGTTGAGCTGAAGAAACAAGGATGAGATCTAAGAGTGATGGACTTGAGTTAGGAAAGCGATGAGTGGCATCTAATGGAAGAATGGTCAAATTACAAGACTGTACAACAGATTGCAATAGTGATGAACGGGAATCATTTTTCAGAAGACAAGTATTGAAGTCCCCCATTATGATTGTGTGACTGTAAGAAGGTGCTAACTTTTCAAGGATATTTTCGAAAGAAGAAAAAAAGGCAATGCGCATAGACGGACAATAGTAGACACCAAGCAGTACCTTCATATGATGGAGGCTAACTTCTAAGAAGAGATGCTCACCGGCATTTGGAGGTGATGGCTGTGATGACATATCTATAACTGAGAAAGGTATGTTGCCTCGAAGATATATGGCAACACCGCCACCTCCCCCACCCGTGCGATCATTCCTTATTAGTTTGTATCCGGGTAGTGAATATGAAGTGGAAGGAAGGCATGGTTTCAACCACGATTCAGAAATAAGGATTGCATGGATATTCTTACAGTCAAACGCAGCCAGCATATCATGGAAATGTGCCGGAATGCTTTGTGCATTAATATGGACTACATTCAGATTCTTGGGAACATCGGAAAAATGAGACTCAAGTGTATCGGCAAGAGATGGGATGCTACTAAAGCTGTCATTGCTACTATTCGCTGAGAAAAAGCTATCATCGTCAGTAAATGACTCACAGTCGCTATCATCCATTTCGCTCTAAATAATAATTATACTTAAATAATGTTCTAATAATATAATATATACCTTTATATACCTATATATAGGTATATAAACTAAGTAACAAAAAAAATAAATAAAGCTATGTCCACCTGCCAGTTGTGTGTTACAGAGAATATTTCTAATAAATGGAAATCATCACCAACGCAAGAACTGCAATCACTGCAATAAAATCAAACACATCTTGAATTTTTGTGTACAGTCGCATGCAATGGTGTAATCAATCCATATTTTAATAATAATAAAACTCAATAACTTGATCGTTGTAGATAATTTATTTACATAAACAATCATAAATTTTATTGCATAAAATCAAAGATTTATAAAAGTGATAATATTGTAATAATAATTTATTTTCTTTACTTGCTTTTATTCTTTTTATTTTTTACTTGCATACTTGTTATAGTACGGTCAAAATAACTGTGGAAGTCTAAAGTTGGCAAGTGGTTTTTAATATGTTATCTCAGTGTAAAGACAATTGGGATAGCAGGGAAACGAGCAGATGGATCGCCTGATGGTAAGCGATCACCGCCGCCCATGGATACCCGAAACACCAGAGGAGTCACAAGTACGCTGCCAGCCTTTTAAAAGGGAGTTCCTACGCTCTTTTCTTGAAATGTTGTAAATGTTTCGCATTCGTGATTATTTTCCTTATTGATTTAGATATTATTGCATAAAAACCTTTAAGTGATTTGACCTACGGGGCTGTCCGAAACGGGTAACTTCAGACACCGACGATTATTTCGTCCGTACTATTAGTATTCTTTTATCTGTGGTACTATAGTTTGTTTAGATCGATTCTTGCAAATTAAAATCAGTAACTACTAATTGTTATCTTGTAAATGCGAAAGTAACTCTGTCTCGTCTTCATAGCCGTTCATTTTTAAATCCAAAATGGCGGAAATCAACCCGAACTGAGCTGTTAGCAATTTTACAGAAAAACATAATAGGTACTTAAAATTTTGTTCGACCTGGGAATCGAACCCAGGGTCTAACGTAGCAGTCGGGCTTGGGCTTATCCGTCTCAATATTTTAGGACGGATAAATCTATTTTTACCAATTAGTAAATATATTATAATGGTACCTATCTTAAATACCTACAACAAGTTTTTTCCTACTCACCTGTACCGAATGTATGGATAAAAATATTTTCGCATATATATCTTCTGAACCACAGACCGACAAATTCTGTAATTTAGAGACTAATTTCGACTAATTAATGACTAATTCTGGGTACAAACAGATTTCCGCTAGGTTCTTTGGTTCTCGAGATACAGTGGTGGCCCAGCCAGAAACAGACCTTTCTGGCTGGGCCCCCGGACCACCCTGATAACTTTTGAACCACAGACCAACCAATTCTGTAATTAAGCGACTAATTTTGACTTATTAACGACTAATTCTGAGTGCAGATTTCCGCCTAGGTGCTTTAATTGTCGAGATATTGTGGTGGCCCAGTCAGGAAGCACTCTTTTTGGCTGGGCCCCCGGGCTACTCTTATAACTATTGAACCACGAACCCACCAATTCCCATATTTCACGACTAATTTCGAGTCATCATCATCATCATCATCTCAGCCAAAAGAAGTCCACTGCTGAACAAAGGCCTCCCCTAAAGACTTCCACAAGGACCGGTTGTATGTCGCCTGCATCCAACGACTCCCAGCGACATTCACCAGGTCGTCCGTCCATCTCGTTGGAGGTCGTCCCACGCTGCGTTTTCCGGTGCGCGGTCTCCACTCGAGAACCTTTCTGCCCCAGCGGCCGTCAATTTCGAGTAATTAGCGACTAATTTTCTGTGCAATCAGAATTCAAATCCGTGATGGTGGCCCAGCCAGAAAGAGTCACACAACATATACGGTGTATTTTTAAACTATTTAAACAAATCTTGTACTTACTGACAATAACGAACACGCGAAATTATGCGCGTACGTCCGGGAATTTATATTTATTTCTATAAATCTTAAGTCACTATAACTTTACGGCCGCCATAGTTATAGAAGTAGCTCCAATCTTTAGTAACTAGCAATCTAGCTTTTAAAGTAATCCGAATAATTTCCGTTAGTGATTCCTATATAGGCGGCTTATCTGAGCAGTCCTTGGAGCACACGTTCTCCATACGTAGGTAAGTACCTACCAATTCGATTTGTCAAAATTATGACATTCATCATCAACCATTATTCGGATCTGGCTATAGTATGCCACGTTGGCCTACTGCGGGTTAGCAGACTTCACAAGCCGTCGAGAAAATCTCTCATCCTCTCTCCTCCTCCATAGAATTTGTCCGAAATAAAGATTATTTTATTTTATTTTTATTTATTTATAACCCAATATTTTCCAGTTGTGCTATTAGGTCCATGTGTTTGAAAGTGTCAGGATTCTTGGTGAAGGATTCTAACAACTGCAATTTGGTCATGTCTTTACCACTGTAGTACATCTGGAATTGATTTGCTAGACATTGAGCTTCTTGGCCATCAAGTACATTCTGTAATGAAATAGATTAAAGGGTTTAATTTTTTTACTCGCCCGCTATTACATAGGACCTAAACATACCGGCGAACTGTGGATGTACATTAGTACGCCTCTGCCTAACCCTTCAGGGAGAACAGACGTGATGGTATAATTTTTTTTATAAGATACCACCCACACTGACGTACCTACAAGTCCTGTGTTGCGGTCGCGGCGAGGCGGTCTTCAAACACGTAGGTAGGTACAATTAATGGACACAAAGTACACACACATAGATTTGAAACAAATATAGGCCCTTTAGATTGAGAAACAAGTAGTGTAAGTACATATTTCACTTTCTTAAAATGTATTGCCAACACACCACGTCTATATTCCCCGTAGGGTTAGGCAGAAGTGTACTAATGCATCCCTAGAGCCATTCTATTGCCTTAACTGGGCATAAATATATATTAGAAAATCCCAATAACACTGATTTCTGAAGTTTACGCGAATATTAGACATATTGGGATATACGTGGGAGAGCCATGCTTCGGCACAAATGGGCCGGCTCGACCGGAGTGAAACAACGGTTGCGTTGTGTATGTGAATTGTGTTACCGAGTGAATGAGGTTTACCGGAGGCCCAAACCCTTTTAAAAAGCGGGCAACGCACTTGTGACTCCTCTGGTGTTGCGGGTGTCCATGGGCGGCTGTTATCGCTTACCATCAGGTGATCCGTCTGCTCGTTTGCTCCCCTATCCCATAAAAAAAATTGAAATAAAACAACTTTACGGATTCTATCGCGTTATATTAGTAAAAATCAAATCCCGACGTTTCGGACCCTTTACAGCGTCCATGTCTGGGTCCGCCCGTGACCATGGACGCTGTAGTGTCCTCTAAATATCCCAACAACACTGCTTGACCTGGGAATCGAACCCAGGAACTCTAGACTAGCAGTCGCGCTTAGAACCACCAAACCATGGAGGAAGTTTATTGATAATGTTATAAATGCATTAAAATATAAAGTATGCAAAATGTAATTTAGTGAACTATCAAGACTGACCTTGTCATATTCACCACGCATCAGCACAAGACCTTTGCCGGACAGCTCCGTATAGTGCACCATGGTAAGGCACTCTGGTGCGTTTTCTTTGTGTACCTGTGAATATTTATCCAAATACACATCCTTATCCTTACTAATATAATAAATGCGAAAGTAATTCTGTCTGTCTATCTGTCGTAAAAAGGTGGTAAGGGGTTGAAAGGAGGGGATGAAAAGTTGTATGGAAGTATCGTCATTTTTAGAGCTAAAAGCTTGAAACTAATTTTTTTGGCTTTTGATTCGATATAAATAATTACCCTCAAGGGTGTAAAATAACAATAGGGAATAGGGGATGAAAGTTTGTATGGAAATACTAGCTGACCCAGCGAACTTCGTACCGCCTAACAGTCGATCGATATAGAGCATAGTACCTACACACTACGAATTATAGTAGGGTTGGCAACACTACGGAGTGATTTAAAAATATACATATTAGATTTCGGACTCTGCTTGTCAGAGCTTCAACTTGGGGTTTGAAAATAAGAGTTTTCTCCAACACTACGCCAAGATATTTAATGTTATCGACAATTTCAATCTCGGGACATAGACAAGTTGGGTCTAGGCTGGTGGAACATGAATGAGCTCTGAGATGAATCGGAATGTTAGGCTGTGAAGCAGAACTAATAGAAAAGGTAATGCATTTGGTTTTCACAGTATTTAAGGTGAGTGTGTGAGAGGAAAGCCACTTGAAGGCGGTATTAAAGCCGATTTGGGCATTTTTGAGGAGTTCAGACTATGAATCCGCAACAAAAGTGATTGCGTAGGAAGTTATTTTTGCGTTAGGAATATTTAAGTTGCAAAGGTCGTTAATAAATATTAGGAATAGGGTTGGCCCAAGTATGCTACCCTGCTGTACCCCATAATTTATAGGTAGATCCGAACTAATATGTTCACCTAGTTTAACAGATTGAGTACGATTAGTAAGGTAACTTTCAAAGAAAACCAGTTGCAGTCCACGGACACCAATTTCTTCAAGTTTCTGTAAAAGTATGGCTGTTGGGACGGTGTCGAAAGCCTTTGTGAGGTCTAGAAATATTGAAAGTACCTTCTTTTTATTATTAAGACTGGTGACTATGTAGGATGTTAGTTCATGGACTGCATCAGAGGTCGATTTGTTTTTTTAAAACCAAATTGTTGCACAGAGATGATTTTAAATCGTTCAAGATATTAGGACTTTACCTATGAAATTGCCGTTTTGTATGAAAAAATTTAAACGAATTTTTTTCATGTATTTTTTATTTGTATTCATCGAAGTAATCACCCATGCAATCAATGCATCTTTGCCAACGCAGTGGCAGTTTATTGATGCCCTTCTTAAAGAAATCAGCTGGACGGGAGGCAACAAATTCTTCAAAGGCATTTTGTACTGCCTCTCGGGTATTGAATTTTTTTCCCGCCAAGAAGTTATCCAAATTCTGGAAAAAGTAGTAGTCTGTAGGCGCAAGGTCTGGTGAGTACAGCGGATGACGGAGAACTTCCAACCCCAGTTCTTGCAACTTGGAGACCGTCTGCTGTGCAGTATGAGGTCGCGCGTTATCGTGCAGGAGCAGCGGAGACAAGCGATTGACCAATGCTGGTTGGAGATGTGCCAGCTTCTCCATCATTGTGTTCAGTTCTTCACAGTACATATCTGCAGTAATGCTCACCCCGTTTGGTAAGAAGCTGTGATGAAGCACACCGGCGCTAGACCACCAAACAGTGACCATTACTTTTCTAGGGGTAAGTTTTCGTTTAGGGCATTGTTTAGGTGCTGAACCAGGATCCAACCAACTTGCTGAGCGCTTGCGGTTATCAAACAGAATCCATTTTTCATCGCAGGTAACAATGCGGTTCAAAATTCCTTCATTTGTGTGTCTGTTGAGCAGTGCAAGGCACGTTTCGACGCGTACTTCGCGCTGGCGATCATTGAGTTCGTGGGGCACCCATTTGTCAAGCTTTTTTACCTTGCCAATTTGACGCAAATGGACTAATATTGTTTTGACGCTAACGTCGAAAGCTGCTGCTAATTCAGCCGTCGATTGTGTATCATCAGCTTCCACAATCGCCTTTAATTCGTCATTGTCGACCAAAGTCTTCGGACGACCGCGAGGTTCATTTTTCAGGTCGAAATTCCCAGAACGGAAGCGAGCAAACCAATAACAGGTGGTGCGTTGCTTTGTAGTGTTAGACGTTTACGGAACGTCGTTGATGTTGCGTGCCGCTTGTGCCGCGTTGCTGCCACGACGGTACTCATATTCCATAATTACTCGAAATTTTAACGTATCCATGATGACGAAAAAGATTGAAATGCGATGAAAATGTAACACTAATCAATAAACAAATGACTACTTTTGGAAAAAGAATTCCATGTTTTTAAAATAAAATTAATTTGAAATTAGAATTCTTAGCCAAACAAGAATTATTTTGATTTCAAATGGCCAGTACTGCAGAACGGCAATTTCACTGGTAAAGACCTATTATTTAACTAACCTTACATTAACCAAGCGTTCAAGAAGTTTTGAAATTGCACTAAGTACTGCGATTGTGATTGGACGATAATTATTCACCAATTTTCCATCACCACCCTTAAAAATAGCGTGAATAATAGCCCGTTTTAGGGAATTCGGGAATACAGAAGTCTGAAGACAACGATTGAAAACATGGCTCAAAACAGGTGCGAGCGTTGTGGATTGCACCCAGAATTAGTCGTTAATTAGACGCTAAATTACAGAATTTGTCGGTGTATCTTATCTTATTTTGTGTGGGGCCGAGGAGCAAGGCCTCAGAGCACTTCGACCCAATGGGATATTTTGTGCTTCCCCTAGATACCTAATCCTCATCCTCCCCCAGTTTTTCAAACAGCTCTTCCATAAGCTTTATTATGAAGCCTGGGGGTATGAGTCTGTAGTCCTCTGGTCTTGGATAACCCTGCCCCAAGAGAGGCACATTCGCTTTCTAGCTAGTGCATCGCATGTACTCAGAAGGTGTTCTATGCTCTCAATTTCCCTTTTACAGCCCCTGCAGGCTGATGTCTCCGTCAGACCCATCTTTTGAAGGAGAGCTTTAGTCCCGAAATGTCCGGTCGGCGCCCCCATCAAGTGACGGGCCTGCCGCCTGCTTTAGCATGGCATTTTGCCATCTTGATGAGGAACCGATGAATTTCTAGGAGTGAGCAAGTCCCGTGAGGCTTATTCATGTGCCTCGCCCTTGCGTACTCCCGAAATGCCGTTTTGACTGTGCTTGAGGCCAGTCACTAATTGGACCGGAACCATTTGTAGGTTCCAGTCCAATTAGTGAGGTTCCAGAACCTTCCCTAGCCAGCTCGTCGGCGTGCTCATTGCCCATAATCCCCCTGTGACCAGGGACCCATACAAGCCTGACCTTGTTTCGCTTTCCCAGCCCATTTACAGTCTGAGCAGCCTCCATGAATCGATCCTGTAGGTCAGGGCCATGAGTGTCGCTTGGCTATCACTAAGAGTGTAGATGGACCTGTGATACCACTACTTTCTATTTGTTGTGCACAGGCAAGAATAGCATATGTTTCCGCTTGGAAAACTGTTGCTAATTTGCCCATGCTTTGACTGACGTTTTGGTCCCTTGCGTATATGCCCGCCCCTGTACCCGATTTCGTTTTTGAACCGTCAGTGTACCATATCAGACTGCCCTCCTCTGGTAGGTCTAGTCCCTTCATCCATTCTTCCCTTGACGGCAGATGAACCTTGTAAGACCCCTTGAACGAAAATATGGGCTGCATTTTATCGCAGTGCATGTTCGTTATTTCGACGAGGCCTTCCTGTATTTTAAACTTCGGTGTGTTTAGTTCTAGGCTTAAAGCTATCCCACAGTCCATTTATTGGCAGTCTGTGCCGGTCTGTATATGGTTCTCAAGTTATAATGGTAGTCCATGGGGTCAGCCAAAAAGCACTCTTTCTGGCTGGGCCACCTGTATATCACGAGAACCAAAGCATTTAGTGGGAATCTGTTTCCACCCAAAATTAGTCGTTAATTATACGAAATTAGTCGCTTAATTACAAAATTGGTCAGTCTGTGGTTAAAAATATATAAGATAGGTATTATGTTTATAGCAGTGTTATTGATATTTTTTCTATGAAATTCTCACAACAGCTCAGAGTTTGGATTTGTGGCTGGCAATAAGTTAGCCCCTTATTACTTAGATCTCAAACATAAGTTATAATATGTAACTAATACACTGGATCATTGTTGTCCGAAAATAAAGAATATAATAATAATAACTGCTAACTGTAACAGGTGTGCATTAGTATATCTCTGTCCAACCCTTCGGGGAATACAGGTGTGATGATAATTATGTTATGAATTTAGAATACAATAAGGAAACTACTTTGGTGTGAGTCATAAGGAAAAAATATATACATACCTACCTAAGTAATAACATTTTCAAATATTAATGGTTTTATTGTTTTAGCAATTAGTAAGTATGAGTATTACATAATAATATTCGTCACAAATATTTTTTAAGGTACAAAACAGTTTAGGTCTCATCATTTTCTACTCACCTGTACTAAATATATTTACTTAAATTTAATTGAACCACAGACTGACCAATTCTGTAACTTAGCAACTAATTTCGACTAATTCTGAGTGAAAACAGATTACTGCTAGGTGCTTTGGTTCTCGAGATATAGTGGTAGCCCAGCTAGAAATCCCTCTTTCTTTCCCCAGACTAGCCTTATAACTTTTGAACCATAGACCAACCAATTCTGTAATTTAGCTACTAATTCTGGGTGCAAATAGATTAACAATATGTGCTTTGGTTGTCGAGATACAGTGGTGGCCCAGCCAGGATGTCCTTTCTGGCTGGGCCCCTAGACTACCCTTATAACTCTTGAATCATGGGCTGACTAATTCCCATATTACACAAATAATTTCTAGTTATTAGCAACTAATTCTCTGTGCAATTAGAATTCAAATTGATGATGGTGACCCAGCTAGAACAAAAAGCTCTGTCATGTAAAAATGCTCTACAAATATTTTGATATACCCAGTGTCACTCTCACAATTGAGACTAATCTAACTGTGCCTCTCAGGTACATCAAACTGTTAAGACATCAAATATACATACAATTAGCAAAAGCAAACCTACACCGAACGGAGATTATAAAAGGAGGCGCTTCACCGTATATCAGGCATTTGCATCTCAGCCATCGGACGGAACCGTCGTGCGCGGCGCGACTTGTTTGTTCATACTTATCATATTATTTGAATCATTATTCTTTGAATCATACTTAGATTGTATAATTGGTGTCTTATTTTGTTATTGTAAATTAAGCGGAGAGTGATTTTATTAGTTTAAAGCGTTTTTGATTAATGTTGAGGTTAATTAATAAATTGTAGGTAGTTCATTGTTTTTTTTTTATAAAGACATTCAACAAGTTACCTAAATATACATACATACTCTCGAAAAACATAACCCTCCTTCTGGGGCAGGTAATAAGAGGAATTAGTTAAAAGCTTCAAACCTGATATGCAAGAAGTGGTGTGAAATGTACAGTGTGGCCGTAGCTCTGGGACATGATAAACTCGTAACCCTGGGAGCGCGGCAGTGGGAACAGGAAGGTTGGGGCCTTTTGCATGTTCTGTTGTAGGCTAGAGTAAGTTTCTTTAGGTATAGCTGCTGAAATCACTTCTTTATTTTTGTGATACTCCTCCCATATGAGTTGAATTTCTGATGCATCTTTGTCTTTGACAAGATCTAATTTGAATATATCATCAAGTTTTTTGTCCTCAGTCGCGGAACCCTCTTTTAAAACTCCTTTAGGATTTAACACTGATGAGAATTGCCTGAAATAATGGAAAAACTTAAATGCGGACAGTCACAAATAATACTCAAATAGTATAGAGAATTCATGCGGACAGTCACAAATAATACTCAAATAGTACAGAGAATTCTGCTAGGATCTAATAGGATGTAATACGATTGGATCATAGCAATGTCAACGAGATTAAAGACCTTGTGTCCACCGAGGCAAACTTTTTCTTTTTCTCTTCTTCTCTTGCTTGCTGTTGCAGTTCTACTCTTTGCATGAACTCTTCAGGGGAAGTTTTTTGTATTTCTGCTATACGTGCAGAATATTTTTCATAATATGGATTAGATTTCAAATTTTCCAATGCCTTTTCCATATTAGTTGGAGTAGTCGTAAAGTTTCGTAAACTACACGTTATGTAACTCGAATGCCTGATATTCTTAAATAAATATCTAACCGCTACAGCCATCAGGGTACCTGCCACCCCAATAGGTAGTTAATACTTTTACTTTTAACTGATAATTAGTTAATGTATTTAATTTTATTTACTCTTTACAGTCCCTCGACAAACTTGAACTTAGCACTACCAAATCAAAATCAATCACACACACTATCACAGATTAGTTAAATAGTAACAGTGATGCCAAAGAGTATAATAATAGTTGTACCCAAATATACATATTAATCTATGAATAGTTGTACAGTGATGCCAAGGCCCCTGCCTGAGTCGAAAGTTACGTTTCGTTTCCTGAAAAGTAAAATTTTTGGTGCAAAAGTTACATTTTGGGATCTTTATGGATCTATGATGTCGAATGAGCTTTTCTTTTTAGCTCCTGATTTTTGTCAATTGTTAAAAATGTGAGTTTAATTTGGATGCGTTCGTATACTGTTTGCAATAAAATAAAAATCTAGTATTACTAAGCTTAAGTTCTGAAAAATGCTCTAATTAATATAAAAAAAATTCGTGGGAGAGCCCTGTTTCGGCACGAATGGGCCGGCTCGACCAGAGTGATACCACGGCCTCACAGAAAACCGGCGTGAAACAACGCTTGCGTTGTGTTTCGCCGAGTGAAGAAGGTTACCGGAGGCCCAAACCCTTTAAAAGGCGGGCAACGCACTTGCGACTCCTCTGGTGTTGCGGGTTCCATGGGCGGCGGTTATCGCTTACCATCAGGTGATCCGTTTGATCGTTTGCCCCCCTATCTCATAAAAAAAAATTACATGTAAATATCATAACAGGAGTAGTGTGCGTCACATCCATAGTATAAAATAAGGTCGTCATTCAGCTTGAAGCTGGAGGTGCATAAGCTCCTGACAGCGCTGATTTTCAATGACAACCTTTTATTGACCTTCAACCTTTGACTATCTAAGCCTTCAACGTATGCTCGGCGGGGAATGATTTGACATAAAATAAAATAATAAAATAAGCATATATAAAATAAAAAGAAAACAATATAATATACTAAATATACCTAAAATATAATGACAATATGAAAAATACAATAAACACAATATTTATAATCTGTGGAGTGTAGCGGGGACGATATGGTCTGTTCTGTCTGCCTGGTTCTGTCTGTCAGCTCACAGCTGTCTGACGTCTGTCTTGTCTTCAAACTTCAAAAAAAATTGATGTACAAAAATGTAATGCAATTGTTTGATTGATTCGCGCGTGACAAAATGATGCTATAAAACTATCTATACCAGATGGAGAACTTTTCAAGAGTAGAAAAAATTGGAGAAGGTACCTATGGCGTAGTTTATAAAGCAAAAGATAGAGTGACGGGAAAGGAAATCGCACTAAAGAAAATTAAACTAGAAAAGTAAGTTTTGGCGCCAAAAAATTTCAGACATATATCCTGATAGATATTAAATTCGAGATATGCTAAACTGGTTACGAAGTAGGTAGTCTTACATTACATGACGTATTCTGAACTGTTAGTGAACCGGAGGGTGTGCCGTCGACGGCGCTGCGTGAGATCTCCGTGCTACGGGAGCTGCGCCACCCCGCTGTAGTGCGGCTGCTTGACGTGCTGCTCGCCGACAACAAATTGTTTCTTGTATTTGAATTTCTTCACATGGATTTAAAACGACTTATGGACATTACTAAGGGACCACTGAGATTAGATCTTGTCAAGGTAGGTACATAAAAAAAGAAAAGGTAAATATGTTTGCCCCTTAGTACACAGACTTAATACACACCTAATTAAATGGCTAACTAAATAAATACTTACCCCTATACCTAACCATTTGGTAAATATCTGGAATTATGGTACATACATACAAAAATGATTTAAATCTATAATGATGAAAGGTGCTGATAAGTATGCCATTTGAGGTACATAGGTACACAGCCTGGGTTTATGATTGAGGTAGCAATTTGATAGTTGTACCCCCTTTCCAGAGTTAGAAATAAATTGTTAAAAAATTTTTTAATTGACCTGTTCACAATCTTCAATAATATTCCAAGCAACACTGCATGTTTTATTAATTGAAACTTTATTTTTTTCTTAACAAAGTAGATTGGTGTACAATCTTTTTGTTGTTGAAAACATATACTGGCTTAATAATCTTTGATTATGTTTTGTTTTCATTATTTTTCCCAGTTTCATGTGTTTACACTTCCAGTTTAAAAAAAAATTGTGGTGAGTAATTTTTTATGTCATGGAGTGACACCATTTTGTCTGCTGATGAAATGCTGTATGCTGTAGGAAGGAATGCTACAAGTGGGAAGAAATCAGTCCCAGGTATCTAGGCATTTTGGTGTCAATAGGAGCATGATTTGTCGTCTTTGGTATTATTATGCTGAGCAGCACCCAGAATGTGGAAGGAGTACAACTGCTTGACAGGACCAATACATACAACTGACTATAAGATGTCAGCCGATGTTAACCGATGATTTGAAACTATATGAATCTACTGGCTTGATAAAAACAGTATGACATTGTTGATTAGTGAGCTGGTTCACAAATGTTTATGTTATTGCTATTAGTGGTGTCAATAAGAATATTATATATCACTTTGCAAAGAAATAGATTAATCATAATACTAATTATTTGATATAATATTTACAATCTTAATAATTAAGACTAAAGTTGAGGGAGGTTATGTTTCAATCCTCTTTTCCTTTAGAAAACGAATATTTAAGCTGTAACCTCGATAACAAAAAAATATCAATTTTTTTGCATAATATATCTAATATTAATAAATAAATTATTATAAAATCTTACAACTATCAAGTTGCTACCCCTATCATAACCCCAGGGCTGTGTATGTATCTCAAATGGCGTACCTATCAGCACCTTTCATCATTATTAATTTTAAAAATATTTGTATGTACCATAGTTCCAGATCCATTATCCAGGATGTCGACAAAGAATCAGATAACAAATTAGGATTGAGCACGATAGATATATTCCAGGGAGAGACAGTCAGAGTCCATTGTGGTTCTGCTTACCCTTGAATCCTCTCGGTACATTACTAGATAAGAGGAGTCGGGGCTAGGCTACCTATTCAGGCGGGAAGTCAAGTCACACCTACTTTACAGGAATGATCTAAAGCTCTACTCCCTCTGATTTGTACCCGACGAAGTTACTGAAGTTAAAGGAAAACTTTAGTAACTCCATCAGAATGGAATTCGATGTGGTGAAATGTGCAGTCGTGCATGTAAGTGCGAGGGATTGTGGAATCTGCAGGAATTCAACTCTCGGATTCCTCTGAATTTAGATCCCTTACCTCAACGGACACTCACAAGTTTGGATATGTCGGAGACTCTGGGCTCGTGGTTGATATGAAACAATCGTTGCAGGTGCGCTTCTTTGGCCGCTAGACCGAAGTGCTTTCAATGGTTGGATCATGCCAGTCTTGATGCACTCCTTCAGCGTTCTCAAGTGGACTCAGACTAAACTGTGTGCACTGGATAGGAGGGTCCGTACCCTGCTGACCGCATATCGAATGCATAATCCTTGGTAATCAGACTCTATACCTACATCCCGCGGACATGTGGGTGTCGATCATTTTTAACTGCCTCAAACTCCTGTGTCTTCGACATGTAATCTATTTATAATAAACTAGCTTCTGCCCGCGGCTTCCCCCCGTGGAATAAAAAGTATCGGGAACGGGATAAAAAGTATCCTATGTCCGTTTCCTGGTTCTAAGCTACCTCTCCAGCAATTTTCAGCCAAATCAGTTCAGCCGTTCTTAAGTTATAAATGGAGTAACTAACACGACTTTCTTTTATATATATAGATAGATGTTAGTTATAGTATTAGTAATAAATTAATAATTAGCAAAAGTGATCCAACAGACAAGCTAAGTGAATAGTTTTGTTGGACACCATTGTACTTTATATTTATTACCTTATCTACTAATAAATAAACAACAATAATGTGGTGGATTTAGCGATGACTGTAACAATCGGTACAGTCATCGGTATCGGTTGGTTGAAACAACCAATGGTTTTATAATCATGAGCCTCGACCAACACCTTAGGAGCCTCTCATTGATTGACTGGATCAAACGATTGATGCAGAAAACTGTACTCCTGCACACGGCCCGCATTGTTAAGTTTTTCTCTTTGGGAGCCTTTACCACTGGTGGCTTGGACATTGCTTCCGATTACCTTGGGCGTACGGGAATCGGATCGGGAATATATGTATATGATATATTTTTAAATAACAGAAACTTTCTTTTCTTTCTTTCTTCTTTTAAAGAGACCATAGCCTTAGACAACAATTTCTTCTGAAAATTACTTGCACACACGAATGCTAACAAAATAAATTGTGGTCGCACAATGTTCGAAGCGGCGGTAGCCTAATGGCTAGGGTGTCGGACTTGCGATCATGTGGTTCGAAACCCACCCATTGCACTACCGACGTGAACCCACTCGTAACACAAGCATTTAGCTTAGCACGAGGGGTTAACAAGAATACTAGTAATGTGTGACCCACACTGCTAGTAAGCTTTTTTTTTTTTAAAAAAAATGTTGGTATAAGCTTTGTATTGGCAGAGCTACCTGCGGCAGCTGCTCGAGGGCGTCGCGTATTGTCACGCACATCGCGTGCTCCATAGAGATCTGAAGCCGCAGAACCTTCTAGTAGACGCCGACGGCAACATCAAGCTCGCCGACTTCGGGCTGGCACGCGCCTTCGGCATCCCCGTGCGCGCCTACACGCACGAGGTCGTCACGCTGTGGTACCGCGCGCCCGAGATCCTGCTGGGCGCCAAGTTCTACTCCACCGCCGTCGACGTGTGGAGCCTGGCCTGCATCTACGCCGAGATGGTGAGTGCGCGCCCCGGACGCTCCGCGCCAGGGCGGCCGGCGAGCGACACGCTGACGCGGTGCTGTGGTCCGCAGGCCAGCGGCAGGACGCTGTTCCCGGGCGACAGCGAGATCGACCAGCTGTTCCGCGTGTTCCGCGCGCTGGGCACGCCGGGCGCGCGCGTGTGGGCGGGCGCGCGCCGCCTGCCCGAGTTCCGCGCCGCCTTCCCGCGCTGGCCGCCGCGGCCGGCGCGCGCGCTGCTGGCGGCGCCGGCGCGCGCGGACGCGCAGGCCGCGGCGCTGTTCGAGGCCATGCTGCGCTACGAGCCCAGCGAGCGCGTGCCGGCGCGCGCCGCGCTGCGCCACCCCTACCTGGCGGACGCGCGCCGCACGCCGCCCGACCTGCCCGCCCCGACCGCCCCGACCGCCTCGACCGACTCGACCGACTGATGTAAGAGTAAGAAAAATAAAACGAGAAATCTTTGAGCAGTGTAAACAAAAACAATTATCTTAAAAAAATTTGTATGTCTGCATGGTACATATCGCACATCACGCAAAAGTTACACACATAACATGAAAATGGAGGTGTTTTTAAATGTTTACCTAGCGTGAGAGGGTCTTTGTTTGTACCAGCGAATGTATCTGGCGCAGTAGAATTGTATAATTCGCTATTTCGCTAGCCGCTTTAGAAAATAGCTCTGTTATGTAAAATAGCTGAAATAGGCACGTCTAGCACTTTTGCATAATGGTGACCTTCAACACGCGGAATGGAATAAACGTTTTGCGTTCATCAATATAGCGGATTGATGTTAATGAAATATTGGATGGTAGATTTTAGTTCGAAAATTCAGCGCTACAGGCGTCGTGTGGCATAACAATGGCCTATGCTTGTGGACAAGAAATTTGACGGATTTGATTTCTTCTATACAATTATGCACAATGGCTCCATTTCAGTTCTGGCACTCGCTGACAGCTGCCGCGGTCCTGCTCACTTCGCTCGCTCGGCTCATGCGTCTTTTGGTTAGGGTTGTTACGGAGGCCTTCTTAGCGGATGCGGAGGCGACGCGTTTCAACTCCGCGGATGCGGAGGTTAACGCAGGCAGAGGTGAAAGTAGATGTAGAAAAAATTTTATTGTGTTTGTGGTTCATTAAAACTATTACTTTGGTAAAACTTCGTACGTTACGTCCAACTCGTCCAAGCTATTCGACAGGTTGATTCTTGTCGTGTATCATGTACCAAATGACATACGCCCGTCCCCACACCAACCGCGTTCCCGCCGCGCACTCATTGATTTTTGACGCATCTCGCGCGCAACATGCGACCGGACGGCTGAGTCGTCGTCGAGCGTCGCTGCACGCGCGTTATTGATCTATGATTCGGCGTAATTAGACTTCCGTTACAACTCCGCAAAACGTTTGCACGGAGGCGGAGGCGGAAGCGAGGTTACGATTTCTTGCGGAACTTCCGCAGTAACGGAGGCGGAGGCGAAGTTCCGTTACAACCCTGGTTTGGTCACAGCTCGTAACCTTTTTTTTTGTTGACGGGTTTGAAATGCTTTATGCACTATCCACCACTCCGGGGAGAGCGGTGGGGTGTGTCGGACTCCGCTCTGAAAAGTGCGATCTACCGACTAAAACCAACCTCGGCGTTTCGCGTCACCACTTTGGTGGCGGGCCTACGGGAGCGCTGTAGCATTCATCCGCGGACCCGGCAGTGGACAGCTCGTAACCTAACCTAACCAATTTAAACATATTTCGTCCCAACATTACACTGTCAAAACTTATGGTTGCAAAAATCCGTGAAAATATAACTAAATGTGATAGGTTTTTTTACATAAAACGCTTATCGTAACTGCAAATATGTCATTCTACAAAACAACAAAACGTGGGTAGCGGTTTTAACCGTAACAAAAAATATTTCAATTTTTCAAAGTGATCGCAAACTTTTCTGACGTGTGTACATAACAGAGCTATTTTGTAAAGCGGCTAGCGATTATGTAAAATAGCGAATTATACAATTCTACTGCGACATAATCTATTTATCTCGGTACCTAACGATTCGATCAACTGAGATGCTGTTTTCTGTAAAGGGTTCTTTATTCACAGCCATTGTCCTTAGATAAATCATATAAACATTTAAGTATAATAAAAACATCATATTAAAATTTATTTTACATTATTATTATTTACATTACATTATTATTATTATGTAGGTATATTAAATTTCGAAGAATTTATATATTTTTTTAATACCGAGATCTGCCAAATAGATCCCGTGACGTCATTTTTATGTTAGAATGTTTGTGCTACAAAAAAGAAATTACGTCGTACCTAAATTAACTACGAGAAGGTGATAGTGTGTGGGGTCAATACGAGACAAAGATAACAATATACTTTTGTTTTCTTCATATGTGTTAGCAGCGAGCGAATCCGGAAGTAAAGCAAAAAGGGAAATGCCCACCGGCCATAGAGACTTCGGCCCTGGGTGCACACATATAAAAGCATATGGCAATGATTATATACAATTTAATGAATGAAATGGTAAAGGATTTGGTTTAGAAAAGAGTCCGGATTTTTAAGATATAAAATGTTTATTATTTAAAAAATACAGTTTTTTAACAATCATCTTACTGTAATATATACATACAATATTAAGTCTTAATAAAATCTGTTATGTATTTTATGATCTTATACATAATTTGTATCATATACAATCAGTACATCATCCAGAAATTGAGCAGGAGGGAAAATATTAGTCTGATTCCGTGCCCAACCCAGTTAATATTAAGTCTCAGGATGTTAAAACAGGAAATTCTCTAACATTTTCAGTGTCTACATTTATATTTTTAGTCTGCCCTAGATCTATTTAGATTGCATTCCCTAACATACTCAGACAAATCATTATTTGTTTCTATATTTTGATGAACAATTTCTAGTATTTGAGCCACATCATCCCTGTCTCTTATTTTTGTGTGGAATTTATTAATTAGTGCAGCAGCCAAGTGAAGTCTATCATCAATTGTGTAGAATCCCTGTTAAATATTGTGAATGTTAATGGTTCCCGTTCTGCAGTCCAATGTCATGCTTCTGTATCAGTCCTTACCCAGTAATTATGGCACACATAATGGTAGCTGAAACAATAATAAAAACAAAAATGTAGACCTATAGATCAAAATAAAATAAAAAAGGTGTCTGCAAATGTGAAAACCTAAAATTATTTTTTGGGTTGATATGCAAACAGAGTGAAAATAAGTTTCAATAACACCACCAGCACACAACACTGCACCACACTTACATAAATCAAAAACTGTTGAACACTAACCTCACATGGTGTAATCTGATGGGCAATCATATGGGTAATCATAATCACCTTATGAGTTCCTCACATGGAGAATTAGTCCTGAGTGTGTGTGATCTTATTCTCAAAAGTGACTTGCCACAGCTGATGCACACATGTCCATGACCAACAATCGGTGTATTTTGATGTTCACGAGTTGAATGTCGTATTTGATTCCAGGCTGCAGTCTAATACAAGTGGCACACTTCACTGTCACTCGAAACATGTACCTAATAAAGAAGCCATAATAATTAGTTATTGATATTTGTAAAGTAAACTCAGAAAAAACTTTTCACAGAGGAAGACATGACAGGGATGATAACATGGATCAATTATTTACCTGCTGTTGTCGAACCCATCGTTGTAGATTATGAACTTCTGCAATTTCCAACAAATGTCTTCGTATTCTCGTTACATTTAACACAATGGACACAGCGTAAATATCTTGAATCAGTTACCGAGGGCGGGAAGAACTCTGGCCGGTGTGAAAGCTGGGGGCATCATTATCAGTGGATATCGAGTCCCAAGTTCGAGCAGTAGTTATCGTGAGAACGCGGGAACAGGATCCATGATTTGGTATAAGAAGAATTGTTGGAGTCCATTAAAAAGTTTATTCGTTGGTGAAATAACAAATCCACAAGAAAACAAATAAAATAATACAAAATGCAAACGAAGTTGACTTGTGATTATTTACTTTCTGTTGTCAGATTCGATATTTCGATGTTGCCACTTAAGAGACATAAGAATCAATAAATCGATTTCGATTTTTGATCGAATTTTGTATTATTGAACTAATCTTTTTAATTGAATTAATCTCATACATTATTATTTTCTTTCTTTTAGTTTTTTAATTATATTTTTAATGTTCATTAAAATACTATTTAAAAACTAAAAGAACGTTAGACATTTAAATTGTGTAGTAGCGATTATTCGAATTTATGGTAAATCAAACAGCGATTCGCTTGTTTATTATTGGCATTTTAATAATTACATGCGTAATAACTGCCTCATTAGCCTAGTGGTCTTCAATGCGACTGCTACTACCTACTACAGGTCCTGGGTTCATTTCTTAGGTCGAGCAGTGTTAATAGGTTTTTTTATGAAATTCCTAGTAGGTAGCAGCAGGCCATTAACCTGGAATAAAAAGTGTGGGCCTCTACCTTACCCTCCGGGGAATACAGGTGTGATGGTATGATATGTTATGTTATTAGTTATTTAAATGTAAAACGAAGACGAATTCGACCAGGCAGGTAGAGCTCGCGGACTCGCTTTAATAAAAAATCGATTAAAAATAGAATCGATTTTATTTTGTCCGAAATTAATAATTGGCAACATTTTTTTTATCCACAAACCAACGATATACGTATTTACTAATTTCATTTTATCTTTTCGGCTCTTTTATTTTTGTAAAAAATGTTCCTACCTTTTTTAGATAATTGAATACCGCGATAAATAATCATAAAACAATATATATTTTTTTAACAAAAGCAAACTGTTGGGCCTTTCAGGGCCAAAAATGGGCATTTCCCTTTAGACTCATCATCAGTTCGTGTCGTTAAATGCAGCAATGCATAATTTGGAAACAAGTGCCCGTCGGCTCAAATCCGGGTGGGAGTGGCCGATTTTGTTATTAATTACTTTTTCTTTATTATAAACCACTAATCATTTATAATTATTATAATTTTTAAAGTTTTATTTATTAATATTATTTATATATTCTTTTTTTAAGTAGGTATGTAGTTAAAATTGATACAATTATCTTTTAAACGAAAAATTACAAAGGAATCAAATAAAGGAATAATATTTTAGGTTGAAATAAAATAATATCTAGTAGGTAATTTGAAGTAACATTTAATTATATTAATTATTAAAAATATTCAGTTTGTTGATATAAATATATTTTTTTCTTTCGCTTTTAACTTTATTGACATTATAGCTTAATTATTCATTTTCTCAAAGAGAAGAGAAGATTGAAGCTTAACCCCAATATTACAATCTTAAACTAACTGTATTACTATGTTTGGGCTGTCGGGAATTAAATTCAAGAGCAGTGGACTGTATAAAAATAGGTGTAACACCGTTACTACAAATGTACAAATAGGAGCAAAGAAATGCCCGTAGTGTAACGCGTCGGTGAGCAGAGCGGAGGAAGGCGGCGCAGCAGTACCCGTACCCCGCGCCTCCCCCGCTCTCGCCTACGGAGCTTATGTGATGCGCCGATAACTATATTAGGAGGATCAGCACATCCCCTGTAAAAAACAGCGTAATATTTGGTATGACCTCCATTATTGTCAATGCAGCTAAGCAGACTCCGACGCATGGAGGCCACAACGTTTGCACGTATGTCTGTGCCACGTAAATTCTCCCACAATTGGGTGCAATGGTGCAATGGCTTCCCATCTTTGTATTTTCAATGGGGTTTAGATCAGGGGTTCGTGCTGGCCACGGAATAACTTTGATATCGTCATGGTGACTAAACCACTCTTTTACAACACTGGCACCATGTATAGGACAAATCTTGAACAAAATTTAATTCACTAAAGCCTTCAGAGGGGTAAACATTACGCACAGTAACATAATGTCATTTAAAACTTCGACGTAATTAGAGCTGTTGGCACGCGTAGGTATGAATTCCAGCTCACCCGGCCCTTGAGCACTAATCCACCCCCACATATTCACACTTATTCTACGTGATTCTGTATTCGGTACCTATAATATTTATCTCAGACCAGCGAGATTTGAAAGAAGAGAGAGAGAAATTGGCAAGATTTGAAAGTCTTCTCATCAGAAAATATAGTCGTATCCCAGTTAAAATCTAAATATTCTCGAGCAAAACGTAGTCGTTCCTGTTTGTGTTTTTGTGTCAAAATTGGTTTTTTAGCTGGTTTCCGATGTTGTAAACCTTCAGCATGGAGTGCACGGCGAACAGTTCGCAATGATGTATCAAATTGATCTGCAAATACTCTAGTTGGAATGAAACCATTTGTTTCATATTCTTCCACCATGACACGTCGCTGAGTTGGGTTAATAAGCGGCGGTCTTCCACTTCTTACACGACTCCTCAGACTACCTTCTTCCTCAAACCTCTTAACCCAACGGCTTACAGTATTTCTCTAAAAAACAAAATATTATTACACACTTGCAATGCATGCAATTTGTATATGCCATTTTACCCGACCAGGGTAGGTAAAGTGGTTAATTTCCTATTTCGACTTCAATCTTAAATAATGCTAAAATTATCAAAATATTGGTCTGTAAACAATATAATATTGTAACTTAATAAGTACACGGATAATCATAAACAAACAAACTGTAATAATTAAAATAACTAAAAAACCCGACTGCATAAAAACACTTAAAAAAACTAAAAAGACAAAAACAAGTCTAGTAGTCCAGACCTATGTAAAGTAATATTGAATAGTAGAATAAAGTCAATCTTGCAGTCGGGACCCATTACTGGCAATTTTAGAGACGGTCACGATTTTGAATGGGTCTGGTTTTAATTACGTAACTTGTTTCCGGATTTTTAGTGCAAAACTACGAAAAATTTGCAGACGCTTAATTTAAAACTAAGGTGTGTTATTTACTAGTGCAAGATTTCGCAAACGATTTAATTCTTGTAACGAATTGAGGTTTCCTAACCTCAATCTAAAACTACCTACGGACATTAACGAAGAAATTATTTATATGAAAAAGTTGATGATTTCCTACAAGTCCCTTAACAATAAAGTAATGTAATGCTTTCGCTAATTGCTACCGAAAATTTGAGAATACATGATACGGAATGCTCAAAACATATTTTTCAGCCCACGCATTAAAGCGCATAAAATCCGCCATTTTGTTTTTTTTAAATTTCATGTACCCAGTGACACTCGTGCCATCAAGACAAATCTAATGAGGTAGATTTTTTATCTAAATCGGTTGCACCGTTGAATAGTTACGAGCGGACATAGGAACGGACATACATGCATACATACACGTCAAACACATAACCCTCCTCCTTCGGCAGTCGGGTAAAAAGGTTTACATTTATTCGGTTGGCGTGGGTTCAAAGCTTAGGGTGGCCACTTTACCCTACCTTCCCCTACCACTATTTTAATACGCCGTTGTGACATAACAGGTTTGTTACTCAGGCAAATGATCATTATATTGCACTCTCTCCAACGAAAAGCGATTCGAATCGTCGACTGCCAAGTTATTTCAAACCGGCTTGACCCCTTGGCGCTGCGTAGAGATGTGGCCTCGCTTTGCATCCTCTATCGCCTATACTATGGGGAGTGCTCCGAGGAATTGTTCGGATTGATCCCTGCAGCCTCTTTTCGCCATCGTTCTACGCGACAACAGTTCCATCCCCATCATCTTGATGGCTGGCAGTCCACAACTGTGCGTTTCTCTAGAAACTTTCTGCCTCGCACAACCAACCTGTGGAATGAACTGTCGCCTGCAGTATTTCCGGACCAATACGACCTTCAAACCTTCAAGAAAAGAGCGTACTCCCTTTTAAAAGGCCGGCAGCGCACTTGTGACTCCTCTGGTGTTGCGGGTGTCCATGGGCGGCGGTGATCGCTTACAATCAGGCGATCAGTCTGCTCGTTTGCCTGCTATCACATAAAAAAAAAAAAACTTTCTGTCTAGATAATGATGAAAGAGTGCGATATACAAGATCGTGTATGTGTGCAAATTGCTTGTTATAGTAAAAGGTCGCTAGTGCCACTTGTTGTAATGCGATAGATTTGTAAAACTGCTACTGGACTTATGACCCCGACCGTACCATATTTCAAGTAAAAATAAATAATAAATACAATACTTTAAACACAAAGCCAGGTTTCAGACATGTAATTATTATTTTTACATCTTAATTATATTATTGTTTGGTGATCGGTGACAACTATCCCAGAGTTGCTCATGGTTTCCACAGCTTGAGTAGGCCGTCCTCGCCGTACGAGGCCAACAAGTTTTGATGTGGATGATGCGTCAATCCGATTACCGCCTTCTCGTGGATCTGAAAAAGGAGCACGGGGTGAGAGAGGCGAGGTGGGGTGAGAGCGAGAGGGGCGAGAGGAGCGAGAGGGGCACGGGCGGGGCACTCACGGTGATGGTGCGCTCCAGCTTGCCGGTGGCGGTGCAGAAGGCGTAGAGCACGAGGTCCTCGCCGGCGCAGTACACGAGGCGGCCGCGCGCGCTGAGCGCCGCGCTCACCAGCGCGCCGCCCTCCTGCTCGCGCCGCCCGCTCGAGAACGAGCGCACGATCTGGCCCTGCATGTTCATGATCACCACGGTGTTGGTGCGGTTGCACACCACGAAGTGGTCGGGGTTCTTGGGCGTGAGCAGCAGCGAGTTGACGGGCGGCTCGCCGCTGCCCAGCGGCTTGAGCGTGGCCGTGCACTCGCCCGTGCGCACCGACCACACCTTCACGCTGCCGTCCGACGAGCCGCTCAGCACCGCGTGCCCGTCCGGCGTGAACACCGCCTCGTTCACGAACGACGCGTGCCCGCGGAACTCCTTCAGGATTTTGCCAGACTTGAGCCCGTGGATCCTGCGGACAGAGACGGGGCGGGCTGAGAGCGCGAGCGCGAGGTGCGCGGCCGCGGCGGCGGCGGCGACGGCGGCGCCTACCTGATGGTGCGGTCGAACGACGCGGACAGGAGCTGCGTGTTGTCGCGCGTGAACTGCAGGCACGTCACGCCCTTGGCGTGCGCGCGCTCCAGCTTGCGCAGCACGGCGCCGGTGGACACCTTCCACACCTGCGCACAGAGGACACGTGAGCGGGCGGCGGCCGGCGACACTGCAGCGGCGGCGGCTGTCGTACCTTGATCTTGCCGTCGTTGGAGCCGGCGGCCAGCGTGTCGCTGTCCCGCCCGAAGGCGAGGCTGAGCACGGCCTCCTCCATGCTCATGTACTCCTCGTGCGCCTGGTATCGCAAGTCTTTGCGTATCTTGCCCGTTGTGAAGTTCCACACCTCCACCAGGCCGTCGACAGAGCCCGTCACTAGGTATTGGCCGTCCGGTGAGAACCTGCACGTATTGACATAAAAATGTAAAATTAATTATGTAAATTCAACAATACTATTCACTTAATTTAACTCCAAATTACTTTACAAATCCCTAACAGTAGTTATTTGTGCAACAAGAGAGCAAAGTAGTTTTTTGCTGCGAGTGCTGATTTTGAATCCTGAGAGTGGCGAGGGATTCAAAGGCACGAGATGCAAAAAACTTTGCTCACTCAGTGAGTAAAATCGTATTTTGCTCACTCAGTGAGTAAAATCGTATTTTGCTCACTGATTTCAGGCAGCAAAACCTACAAGTTTGAGCTACTGAAGTGAAATAATAGTTATTTGTTATGCAAGGCTGCAAAGTTGTTTTTTGGCGCGAGTACTCTTGTATTGAAACCTGAGCAAGCGAAGGATTCTAGGATTGAACCATGAGCGAAGCGAATGGTTCAAATATAGAATACTGAGCGTTGCAAGGGTTTCAAAGGTAAGAGACGCAGAATATCTTTGCGGCCGAGCGAAACACACAACTTTTCACCTCACTACAGCGAGGAAATTGCTAGGTGCAAGAAAAACAGCAAATATTAAATGAGTTCGGCATTATGTACCGCATGCACTAACTCTGCAACTTAAATTTATAACTTCGTCGGTACTACACTAACTCATAATCATTATTTAATAAGATGTCTTACGATTTTATCAAAAAACAATCTAAAATTAATGATGGTACCTAAGTGAATTAATTAGAGAGAAGAAAATTTTTAGTTTTTTTTTCATGCAGTCGTCTTACTGGCCAGTGCGATTATTCAAAAAATGTAGTAGACGCATTGACATGAAATTAATTAGTTCATTACTACCGCGGTCTATAATGGGCAAAGGTTTGTATAGTGCTTTACTCAAAAATGCAAGTACCTAATCTAAATAAAACCAGCAAGTAATTTAAATAAAAAATATATTTGTACCTATATAGATACAAAGAGCTGTTTTAAATAAAATCTTTTTGGATTTGATTTTTTAAAACGTTGAAGAGTTTAGGCGGGAAAATGAAAAGTGCACATTGTCGATCTTATATTATTTTTCAAAACTTGAATTTCAAGTTTAATGTGTAATTATGGTGGATAATTAACCATTAAGTGTTCGTGAACGTGTGAGAGTGTAGGCAAATGATATAAAATTGCAAATCGTGACTTTTTGGGTTCACTCCTTAACTCCATCGAAGCTTCAATAAAGTTTGTACGTTTAAGACAAGGCTGTATGGTTCAAACCTTTGCCTGCCTTTTGGCGAATTATATTAACAACTACAATAAAACGTTGAAATGTCAAAATAGCGGCCGGCAAAACATTGCCGGCCTGTTAGGGCGGCCAGCAAAACTTTGCCGGCCGCTCCTTGAAACAGAACAGCAAGGTCGACTTTGCTCAAACAAGGTTGTCAAAATAATGACCACATTACATGCATTTTTGAGTAAAAGTATTTATGCATTTTCAGTGGACCCAGCGGTATAGAAAATTATTGAATAAAAAGGTTCGAATTTTCAAAAACTCCTTCCACGCTATAATTGATGCAACCGTTTATTTTCTTTTTGACAGCACCAATAGAACGTAACTGCGTCATGTTACGCAAAAGTTCACTTTTAAATGCGAGGAAAAATATGACAACTGCCTAAGTTTGCTCCTTGATCCCATATAATAACCATCTTTGACAAATTGAGTCCATAAGTGCAGTAGTTTTTTTTAATTACATAAAATAACAAAAGTTTTAAAAAATTTACATTCTATGGCCATCAACATATTATGATGTTATGATTGAGATATCGATATTGTTTATTAACTATTTTTACACGGGTATAATGTAGCATTCTAATTTATACTAATATATAAAGCTGAAGAGTTTGTTTGCTTGAACGCGCTAATCTCAGGAACTACTGGTCCGATTTGAAAATCTTTCATTATTGAGGAAGGAAGGTTATAGGCTATATATCATCACGCTACGTGGACGAAGTCGCGGGCAGAAGCTAGTATAGTATAAATACAGATTAGTATGAAATGATATGAAACAATTATTATGACTTTTATTTTTATTTATTTATTAATCAAATTCAGATTCATTGTTGCTGTCACTCGAGCTATCGCCGACATTTATAATTAATTGTTGATTCATATTATCTATCGCCACGTGTTTATCCCAATCTGCCATTATAGTTTATTGTGTTTTTTGTATCACATTTTCCGCAGTTACTGCCACACATGCATTTTTTAATAAATCAAGCATTTTGTTTGCCGTGAATGGGGGTTTCGTGTTTTTTCGAGCGGCGTGTCCTTTTACTTGAGCCTATATTAATTCAATAGCATTGTATTGACAATGATAGGGTGGAAGTCTAAGAACCCAATGACTATGTTCTGCAGCTATTTCGTCGATCACATATCGTTTTGGGAAGTGTTTTTTTGTTCGTAATATATTTAGTAATTGTACTTTTAGTAAGGAGTTATCAACATTTTCGCCATGTCGTTGAAGCCAGTCAATGATTACTTGTTTTTTGTCGGCCTGGGTCGGCATTTTATTAATTTGACGCGAGTGATAGGATGCGTTATCCATAATAATGACTGACAGTTCTTCCAATGATTGCACCATTTCCTTAGACCAACTTTCGTAAACCTCAGAATTCATTTCTTCGTGGTACTCAACTGTTTTTTTGTATTTAAAGGCCAACAAAGCATCTGGCATGAAGCCTTTCATAGACCCTGCTTGGCAAATGATTAGGCGTTCTCCTTTTCCCGTCGGCACTGAGCTAGTGGTAGCAGCGGTGTCATCAGTCCAGTTCTTAGACACTGTGTGGTTCGCATTCAGCCAAGTTTCGTCAGTGAAAACAACATTTGACCAATCTGCAATTTTTTTTGGCTTCGCTCAAAAATTCGCAATGAGCGAAAGCTACGTCACGACACTCCAGTGACAGATGACAGTGGCAAACACAAAATGGCGGTGGAGTTTTGCTACCTTGAAAAAATACTACTGCTTACCCATAGACAAAAAATGGGGTAAGTAATAGAACGTTTTAAAAACCCCACTCTAATATTATTAGTACGGGTCAATGTAACAAGTGATAATAGAATGACGTTCTACAACTTACTAGCGCCATTCCTACGACTGTTCTCTTTCCGCACAGACTCGATAGAAAAATGAATCGATACCGTGTCCACTATAATCACTTAGTCACAACACTATAACTGTCAAACTAGATCTGTGAAAAAGAACATAAACGATTGGATCTATTAAAGTGAACAAAATGCACTTTTGCACGCAAAGGACAATGGGAAGAAACGTCCCCACCCTCCAACAGGTTTCAGACATATCTCATTTGAATGGTCTCTTTATGCAGATAATTTTATATTCAGGCAACATTCTTCAAATATATGCAGGTTTTGCCGGAATTTGGACTTTTAAGTATTTTTAAAAACATTCCAAATCTGTTGGAGGCATCCACAGATTTCAGACATATCTCATTTGAAAGGTCTTTTTCAGCACATATTTTTATGTTATGGTGGCATTGTCCAAATATGTGGGGTTTGACCGGAATTTCATTTATAAGTATTTGTTAAAAATGTCACCACCCTCCAATAGATTTAAGAAATACCTCATTCGAAAGGTCTTTTTAGGCTGGTATTTTTGTCTTATAGCTGTAATCTTCAAATATGTGGGGTTCAACCGTAATTTGGATATAAAAGTATTTTTTCTGTCGATTGGAAGAAATGTCCAACAGATTTTAGTTACATAGTATATCTCATACGACGGGTCTTAGTGGATAGATAATTTCAGTCAATAGTGAAACGCTTCAAAAATCTTGAGAATTTCCGGGATCGACGGTTAAATATTTTTAATGTCGAATTTTTGTCACATGTTGTTATTTTTGTTAATAGTGTGCATGTCCCATGTAATAGGAGGCGAGTCTATCAATCCGCCATCAACCGGGCACATATTCTAACCTCTGAGCTGCTACTGTGAATTTTACAGAAAAACCCAATAACATTTTCTCGATCTGGGAATCAAACCCAGGACCTCTAGCGTAGCAGTCGCACTCAGGAACACTAGGATAATGAGGCAGTTAGTGTGCAGTAAAGAGGAATTAAAAATATATATTTGTATTAAACTAGTTACTGTTATAGGTACCTACACATTTTTGCCTAACCGTTTTTTTATTTTTTTAAGAAACCCTATGAATTTGCATTTAATACTTTTGTTGTGCCTTTTGTAGCTCCTAATAAACATATTAAAACGCTTTCCATGTCTGTTGGAGGTGGGGACGGGGTCCATACAAAATCGCCCATGGTCCTTTCGAATGACAAACAGAATCTGTATTGAATGACAAAAGGGTCCACTATAAATGCATAAATACGTATTTCATGTCAATGCGCCAACCACATTTTTAACCCCCGACGCAAAAACGACGGGGTGTTATAAGTTTGACGTGTCTGTGTGTGTGTGTCTGTGGCTCTCTAGCTCTCGTGTGTCTGCCCGCTCGGGTCGCCAAACTTGAATATGTTACGCTCCGCCCACTTTACGCCCTCCCGCGCGTCGCGGCGACGTACGCGCCATCCACATCAATTCTGAATTTGCGCGATTCACGTTCGGAAAGGAAAGGATTCACATAATTAGAGAGCGGTCCCCCGACGCGACAAAATTTAATCAAAAAACTTCATACGTACTTACGAAGGGTTATAATTTCAAGATTATTTTTTTCTTTCTATAGGGATTCAGGTGTATTTTTGTGTCGGGGGTTCTTTTTAATTTTTAATTTAATTTGTTATTAGAATAATCGCACTGGCCACTGGAAAACAAACTTAAAATTTTCCTCTCTCTAATCAATTCACTTACCATCATTAATTTTAGATTGTTTTTTGATAAAATCGTAAGACATAATATGAGTGAGTCCGGTAGCGACGAATATATAAATTTAACACCTGCGGAGTAAGTGCAACCGGTACATAATGCCGAACTCATTTAATATTTGCTGTTTTTATAGCACCTAGCATTTTCCTCGCTGTAGTGAGGTGAAAAGTCTCGTACCTTTGAAACCCTCGCAACGCTCAGGATTATATATTTGAACCATTCGCTTCGCTCATGGTTCAATCTTAGAATCCTTCGCTTGCTCAGGTTTCATTACAAGTACTCGCGCCAAAAACCAACTTTGTAGCCTTGCATAACAAATAACTATTATTACAAGGCGCGTGGGCGGTAGTGCAGGTTACGGACAAAATAATGTTCTAGCGCAATACAAGTTCTCACTAGCCAAAACGTACCTAGGCATCAGCATTGACACTACAATAAGATCAATCAATTGTAAATGGAACAATGGTAAAACGGCCAAAGATTAATTCAATCTGCAATTATACTGATAAGTATATAAGTTTTAAACGCGAACAGTAGATTGTTACCTGGCACATTCCACGTGTGATTTCTGACCGAATTTAATAATCTTGGAAAGCTGAGTGGGGCACTGGTCGTCCTCCTCGTCGCGGATGGCTGCCTTGCCGCGGAACAGGTCGATGGTGGTACCTGCGGAGCGCGCACTCACACTCACTCCAACGGACGTGAAATTTTCACGCCTAAATCGCTCAACAGATTTCAATAAAATTTAAGACAAGTCTAAGTTAGGCTCCAAAAATTTCTTCGGGACGTATTCGTACGACATAGAACTAACCGTAAGGTAAGTTATATCGGTTGAGAGGCAAAGAAACTTGCTTTTAAATAGATGTTACTGACGTCACCTTTAAGACGTAAAGTTGAGAATGTGAAGGCAAAGACATGGCAGGTGGGACTCGCGGTGGCTTAGAGGTATAGCGTCAGGTGTACCTAACCAGAAGACGCTGGTTCGAATCCTGCCTACGAGTCGAATTTTCCTTCACTAAAATAACTTTCCTCGGGAGCAGGGCCGGACCGTGAGTTTAGGGGGCCCTGGGCTAATACTACTTAGGGGCCCACCTAATTACTCAAAGTATAGAAAAAAATGAGACAGTAAAATATTTTATTTAAGATATTATAATATCCATAAAATCCACGGGGCCCTGGGCAGAAGCCCAAAATGCCATATGGTAGTTCCGGCCCTGCTCGGGAGTTTCTTAATGATTACCTAGGTGAGAAGTAATGTAATTTGTGTATTCGAAAATTATGGGCGAAAATAAAAAATCCGTTGATTATCGATGAAGTTTTATTTGCCACAAATTCACAGCAAAATACCTAATTTTGCTGTGAATTTGTGGCTTGGCGCTGAGGGCACGCGCATGCTTTTATACTCTGGCTGTTAAAAGGTAGGAATTAAGTTCTGTTTATTCAGCAAGTTAAATTGTGAGTGTTAGAGTTAGGTATTGATTCACAGTCGTTTTGACTATGTGGTGGAACGTAGCTGTAGCTGTAGCTGTGGCTGTAGTGTAAGGTCAGTACTAGGTACATACCGGGCGGCAGCAGGCCCTGGTGCTGCTGCCACTTGAGCGCCTGGCCGAGCAGCGCCAGCAGGCGCGAGCTGGGCACGACGGAGACCTCGCCGGCCAGCGCGGCGGCCACGGCGGCGCGGCGCCGCTCCTTGCCGCCGCCGCTGCCGTACGCCTCGCGCGGGTCGAAGTACGAGCGCGCCAGCAGATTCTCTGTCAACACCAACACCAACACCAACACACACCGTTACTCCAATACTCATCGCTCGCACACCGATGCTTCCTGTTTAGGTACTTATTGTACCTATCATAGAGGAAGGACGATGGCTTTGTAAAATGGAGTAGGATTCCATGCTTTTTGTTTTAAGTTTCAATACATAGGCAGGCTTTCTGTATATATATCATCATATTTTTCTTAGAAGTGGTAGGAACATACTATGCTTTAATTGGTTTGTGTGGTGCACTACATTGGTCACAAATAGAAGAAATGCTAATTTCACTACAAGTTTTATTAAATAATTAATATTCTGAAATTATTAACTTTCCCACTGCTGACAGGGCTCCGCAAAATTTGTTCAAAGTTTGTTTTTATTCAAATTCTGATACCAGTAACCTAGGTTCATTCCATACCATTTCCCCTACTACCTACTACTTAACTGGAAATAAACAACCAGAACATTGTTCCAAATTTGGTAAAGTTATCAAGAATTGCATTTGCTTACATTTATTTCCAGTGAAGTATTTTGGTCGAAATGGTAGAGCAGGAACCTAGGTTAAGTACGGGTATAAGATTCTGAATAATAACAAACTTTGAATAAATGTTGTTTGTCTTACGATTTATTTTGGTATTAGATTTGCATTGGAAATTCGGTCTGCCGGACTCTTCACTCCATCACTTGGGCTCAATTTAATAGTTATCATTTAACAATGAATATTAGTGCTGACAAAGTCCATTACATAGTCGAAGGATATCTGTGGCCCAATCTCACTACTTACGTTTTCATAGATGGTGCTGATGTACATGTCGTACTGGAATTGTAAATTCGCTATATTACATAACTGCTAGCTACTTTACAAAATAGCTCTGTTATGTAAAATAGCTGCACAGCTTCCAGCTGGATTGCCATTAAATATATAAATAAATATTCTGGGACATTTTTACACAGCACCATCTAGTCCCAAACTAAGCAGAGCTTGTACTATGGGTACTAGACAATGGATATAATACTTATATACTTTATTTTTGTAAATACATACTTATAATACATAAGAAACACCCAGACGAACACAAACACTTATATTCATCACATAAATTTTTGTCCTGTGGGAATCGAACCCTCATGGTCAGCAGTCTGGTACTCAAACCACAAAACCACAGAGGTCGTCATTGCGATATGTTTACCAAAACCGCTACCCACGTTTTGTTGTTTTGTAGAATGACTTATTTGCAGTTGCGATTAGCGTTTTATGTAAAAAAACTTATGACATTTAGTTATATTTTCACGGATTTTTGCAACCAAACATAAGTTTTTCGGGATGAAATATGTTATATAATTTTGGGTTAACTAGACGAGCAGAGGCCATTGTTATGCCACAAAAGCCCCTAGTGCTGAACTTTGGAACTAAAATCTAACATCCGACATTTCATTCACGATGAAATACAATGTTCTACAAGACAGCTAAACACCAATCTGCTACATTGAAGAACGCAAAACGTTCATTCCATTACCGCGTGTTGTAGGTCACAAATTATGCAAAACTGCTGAACGTATTTTAGCTACTTTACATAACAGAGCTATTTTCTAAAGCCGCGAAAAATAGCGAATTATACAGTTCTACGAATTGTACAAGTTATACTCTATTATCCATTTACAGGTACCTGGGAATGGCTTAAATGTATACACCTAATTCACAGTTTATTGACTTCATCCAGCTAAAGAAGTTCCATTGAGTAAATTATTGTAGCTCCAATATAAATAATATTAGTGCCCTTAATCATATCAGTGGAGTAAAGTAGATGACAAACCAAGGTGTATGTAACGATCTGTCTCGTGCTGCTTCATGAGCAGGCATGGGTGCGTCTGGCGGAGCAGCGAGCGCGCCGCGCCCAGCTCGCGCAGCTCTATCAGTTCCAGCACCACCTGCTCATACAGCTCCATCAGCTTCTTGTCGGGCAGTTTGAGCGATGCTGTTGCCTTCAACACTGTGTCCCAGTGGCCATTGTTAATGTCTGCACAGAACCCATCAACACTGTCCACCGTGTTTAGAGACACACCTGTCTCCTCCTGCATACAATTCACATAGCATTCATCAGTTGCAATAAATATCTATAATAATCTTTTTCAATAGCCTAGTGGTCCTGAGCGTGACTGCTACGCTAGAGGTCCTGGGTTTGATTCCCAGGTCGAGCAGTATTATTGGGTTTTTCTATGAAATCCCCAGTAGCAGCTCGGAGTTCGGAATTTGTGCCCGGTTAATGGAAATAGGCTCACCCCCTATTACATGGGACCTAAACATACTAGCAAACTGTGGGCGTACATTAGTAATCTCTGCCTAACCCTTCGGGTGATACAGGCATAATGGTATAATGATCTTTTTTAAAATCATCACCTATCAACCTAGTTCAAAAATACAACAAATAATGTAAGCACTAAAAATAACTGAATTACCTACTGATTTAATTTAAAAGACAAAATTCTGTTTGATCTGTAGATACAAACTCATTCAATTTATTCAAAGATCATAAAAATTGCTCCAGCTGTTCTTGAGTTATAAATGGTGTAACAAACACTTTGTAAACATCTCCTCACAATTCTCACCAAACCTCTCTCAAACCTTTGATCCTCTCCCACATAGAAAGGGCAAAGACGTATTCGTAGCGTTACCCTTTTCTTTCCATATATCTTATCCAAAAACACTTTGTATATTATTTAAAAGATGATAAATTAACTGGGTTACACGTTTTCTAACATACCTGAAGGGTTTGCAATGTTTTAGTGAGGTTAGATTCTTTCAGGTATTGCTGGATCAGCCGGATTACACTGGAAAGACAAATGATCGGTCAGTCTAATGTTTATTTTCTGTCGGTAGTTCTATGGACTATATTTTGATAGGCAGTTGTGAATGTGGAACTCACTCGGCAGATTCGATTTCTATAGACATTTTAAGATCGGAGAGTCGCCTTTGGAGATTTGGCTCTTCAGATTACATAAGTTATTGGTACTGACTAGTCCGCACAATATCCAACCTAGTTTAACTGTTCAGAAAGAATAGTACAAAAATTAGAGAAATACTAGAATATTTACAATTTCACACAATAACAATAAATACACAGATAAAAATAAAAAATACCTGTAGCGGTAACCACAGACTACTAAGAGATATGGCGGTAACTAACAGCAACAGGACAGAGTGACACCCACAGACTACTTAGAGATAAATGACATAGACATGAGTTCGATAACTTCGATTAAAGATACATATTGAATGATACACAAAGCATTCACTCACACTCTAATACGACCAAAACAGTAAGTCATAGCAACGTATATCAATGATACTGATATGTCAAATATTGTAACTAGTCGTATAATAATGTAATACGGCCGAATTTATTACATCGTTCTTTTTCTCTAATTCAAAAGCAACCGGGATATTTTTAATTTTGATAGATAAAACGTAAACAATAAATTGTCAATAATCATTTTTGTGTTCTGCTAGGCGGATTTTTTTCATATTTTTAAATTATAATCTCTGTGAAAAGTACCTTTACCCAAGAAATATCTAAAAAACATTCGCGCTGAATTTTTCTTTGCGGACGACGCGAACTAAATTTTTTGTGTAGCTCATCCACAAACTACTAAGAGATGCATACATGCATACGCATCAGACGACAATCTCCGAAGAAAAAAAATCGGCCTTACGAAACCTCAAGAATAGAATTTGACAAGCACAGATTATAAAGACATTTCTTACACAATTCCTTTTTAATTTTTTAAAGCACTTTTTAGTAGGTATCGAATATAAGGCTGTTGTGACTGATAGCTCAGTAATTGATTTATTTTATAATTATTGAAAAGAACCCCTAAAAAACTAATTCTGGGCCACCACTTACCCGCCTCCTCGACCAGCTCTGCGCCGAATGTTGACGAAATCCAGATGTCTTCGTCTTCGAACGGACCCGTCCCACGTAAGTTAAGTGTTAGCACCGATTAATTAGGTTTTAGGGCTTCTAGCTAGTAATTATTGGATTTTTACGCGCAGCACATATCGGTTGGTTGCTCGAATTTTTCTGCGACTGAGGTGCCGCGCCGGCGATGCGGCGGCGACGCGAACTATCTCGCTCGACGTATGAGCGTAGCGAATTGTCGCGCGCAGCTAGAGGCTTCTTGGCGGGATTTTTAAATAGGCCCAAAATCCTACAAAGGCTATTGGCTTTATTTAGATGAAACTGGATTGTTTAAGAGAAACAACCATAGCGCATTCGATCCCAACAAACCCTATTAAATATTAACCAAAGTTTCTTTTTTGTAACTAGATGGTGTTGGGATCGAATTAGATCGCGCTATGGTTTCGTTCACAAAATGTAACTAGGTCGCCGATTTTATTTTCAATAAACAGTTAGTCAGCTAGAGTTGACGTTGCTAACTCACACTTGTATAGCTGAAGTATCAGCAGAGAGCAGTACATGGTCGTTTTATTTGAAACCTTCGGTGTACCAGCAAGTGTATCAACTATCAAGACCGGCTAAGGTATTTGACATGGTCCTTCGAGCCGGATGGATATCATATCACTAGCCCTAGTTTGCTAGTTTGACTGTTTTGAGGATTTTTTTGGCGTAGAGACCAGTGACGAACCGTCGCTGAAGCGCCACACACCCAAGAAGGTGTGACTAGTTTAGTGCAACAAGTGGAGTTGCCCAGCCTTCAGAAGACGGAGCCAGGGCAGAGCTGAAGAACGCCCAGCTGCCAAGAATTTAAACAGTCGTTGGAGGAACAGTGACGACATCTTCAACCAGTTTGTGAATGTGTGATTGTGTAGTGGTTTCAATATTGGAGTAAAAACCGTGAGTACTTTACAGTGATCTGGACTTAGAATAATTTGCGATTTATGTAGTAGAATTTAGGACTTAGAATAATTTTAGCATAGTAGTTAGGACTTAGAATATTTAGGGAAAAACGGTTACTACGGGGAACCTATGCCCGATTTTGCACAGAATTCTAAGTTCCAAACACTTGTAAAATTTTATAAAATTTCTTCATCTTAATAGTTTGTGGTCAAGATATAATTGGAACTTTTTGAACTTATACTTTCACGTTGTAAAAGATTTCTTTTTAAATATCAAAATGGAGTGTTTATATAAATTACAAAATGATAAAAAACTTCTTCTTGAAAAGGCCAAATCTAATTTTAAAAAGTCACCAAAAGAAAGAATTACCACGTCATATGTCGAAACTAGATTAGAATCCCTTGAAATTTTGTGGAAGGAGTTTTTAGCTACCCATAACAGCTTAGTACAAGCTGCTACGGATGCTCATCGTAAATGTGATGATTATTTTATAAATGATTTTTATGACACTACCGAGGAAGATTATACTATTTACAAATCTATGTTGAAAGAAGCTTTGAATACATTTTGCAATAATAAGTTCGAAAATCAAGGAAAATCTCTTACCAAAGATTCAGTTCCAAATAATAGTGTAAACTTACCTAAAATTAGTATTCCTACATTTTCTGGTGATTATACAGAATGGACCACATTTAAAGATTTGTTTACATCTCTCATTCATCGCAATGATAGTCTAGAGAATGTGCAAAAAATGCACTATTTGAAAGGTTTATTATCTGGAGAAGCAGAGCAACTAGTTAGACACATTCCTGTTACTTCAGATAACTACACAGAATGTTGGTCTTTGCTAAACAGTAGATTTGATAATAAGCGGTTTCTGTCAAATTGTTTACTTAAGCGTTTAATGAGTCAATCTAATGTAACAGAAAGTTCTAGCAGTATTAAAGGTTTATTAGATACTACAATAGAGTGTCTCAATGGTCTAAAAAATCTTGGGATTAATATTAGTTCATGGGATATAATAATTATTTATATCACTAGCTCTAAATTAGACTACGAATCTCGTAAACTGTGGGAAACTCAAATAAGTTATATAGATGAATTGCCCAAACTATCGGAATTCACAGAATTTCTAGGAGCCAGATTTCGCGCCCTTGAATTTTTAGACCCCAAATCTAACAAACCGAAACCAAATGCTACCTGTAGTAATAAGCCAAAGGTTTATCATACTGTAAGCGAAGACAGTAACAACGCTGTAATTATGTCTTGTCCATTTTGTGGCGAAAACCACAAAATAGCCAATTGTAAGCAATTTGCAAAGGAGAGTTATGAAGCTCGTCATGGCTTTGTACAAACCAAGCGGTTATGTTATAATTGTTTAAATTCAAACCACTCCATCAAATTTTGTCGTCAAAACTCCTCATGTCGTATATGCAAACGGAGACATCACTCCTTATTACATCCAAAGTCGGTCTCAAACTCAGCTGCTCCTAGTGAGAATTCAAATGCAGCAGCTGAAGTTAAAGCAGAGGTGTCTAACGTTCAGTCATCGTCATCAGCGAACGAACCATCAACGTCTAACATCGTTTCACATTTTTCAAAAGGTTCAATACCTACTCAAGTTTTGTTGGCCACAGCTCTTGTTGAAGCACAAGCAAGAGATGGCTCTACACAACTGCTGAGGGTGCTATTGGATCAGGGATCCCAGGCTTCATTCATAGCAGAATCAGCAGTGCAACTACTTGGTCTCAAGAAGATTCCGGTTAAATCCGTCATATCAGGACTAGGCGGTGAGAAGAGCGCTTTAGCCTCTAAGTTTACAGTCACAGTGACTATTCACTCACGCTTAGATCCAAATTTTAGTGTCCAAGTAAATGCGTTTGTTTTAGGTACAATAACTTCGTTTTTGCCTTCTGAAAAATTTAAAAATGTTCACTGGCCTGAGTTAAAAGCTCTAACTCTGGCTGATCCAGAGTTCCACACACCAAATAAGATTGATATCTTGCTTGGTGCTGAGATTTATAGTCAGGTTCTTAGAGAAGGTCTAGTTCAAGGTCCACCAGACTTACCCAAATAGAATCCGTTATACCTGAAAAGAAAATACTTATCCCTGATGAGCAATGTTGTGAAGATATCTTTGCTAAAACTACTTACCGCGATGAAGAGGGTCGGTATGTAGTCAATCTTCCTTTCCGTGATGTTGATCCGCAATGTAAATATGGCAGTTCCAAGGATCTCGCAATAAAAAGGTTTCAACACCTTGAAACCAAGTTTAAGAAGAATCCAGAGGTAAAGGCTAAATATTCTGAAGTGTTTCATGAATACTTAGACCTGGGCCATATAGAACTTGTACCCTGTAAAGATAGTAAGGTGTCTACAGCAATTTACTTACCACATCATGCTGTAATCCGCGAGGATAAAACAACCAGTAAGTTGCGAATTGTTTTCGACGCTTCCATGAAGGGCTTGAACGGCGTATCTTTGAATGACGATCTTATGGTCGGTCCTACACTGCAGCCGCCGTTGCGTCATATCATTATGAGATGGCGAATGCATCCCATAAGTATCTGTGCTGACATTGTTAAAATGTACAGACAAGTGAAGGTCTCTCCTGAGCACACAGAGTTTCAGCGAGTAGTTTGGCGCGACGATCCAGCATCTGAAATAAAAGAATATAAATTATTAAGGGCTACCTTTGGTACAGCATCGGCTCCTTACCTTGCAGTGAAGTCCTTGCAGCAGGTGATGGTCGATGAAGGTGAAAGTTGTCGTGAAGTAGCTGAAAAAATAAAAAATGAGTTTTATGTAGATGATCTGATGACCGGGTGTCAATCAGTCAAAGAAGGGTTACATTTACAAGAAAAAAAGTAGGTAGTTTAAAAAGTTGGCAAGTAACTCAACGTAAGTTACAAGACTTTTGGCGAAGGTGGTCAAAAGAATATTTAGTTCATTTGTTACAGCGCTACAAATGGACTAAGCATATTCCAGAACCAAACGTTGGAGACGTGGTGTTGGTCAAGGAGGACAATTTACCAACTTCTCGTTGGCTTATGGGTAAAATAGTTAGCAAGAGCCCTGGTTTGGACACAGTCACACGAGTAGTAACTCTCCAATGTAATGGTTCTTTAATCAAACGTCCTACATCTAAATTGTGTATTCTTCCCATCACAAATTAGTGATAATAAGTTTTTATATTGTTATACATTATTTACAGTCCACAAGTATTGAAGTTTTGTTTTAGTTGTTATAGTGTTTAGTGCATTTTGTTGAGATTTAATGTTGTAGTTTAAGGCATCTTAAGTACATATCATCCTTAAGCCTCTGACCTCATGGTGGGCGGTTTTCTTGTTGTTAAGGCCATTTACTGATGTCCTTGGTGGGCGGTATGTTTAAGAGAAACAACCATAGCGCATTCGATCCCAACAAACCCTATTAAATATTAACCAAAGTTTCTTTTTTGTAACTAGATGGTGTTGGGATCGAATTAGATCGCGCTATGGTTTCGTTCACAAAATGTAACTAGGTCGCCGATTTTATTTTCAATAAACAGTTAGTCAGCTAGAGTTGACGTTGCTAACTCACACTTGTATAGCTGAAGTATCAGCAGAGAGCAGTACATGGTCGTTTTATTTAAAACCTTCGGTGTACCAGCAAGTGTATCAACTATCAAGACCGGCTAAGGTATTTGACATGGATAAAAGGCTTTTAATATTCTTTTCCATATTAATGCTTCAAATTAAGACTTCAGATTAACATTTGAACTAACCTATAACTATTGAAATAGGATATAAATAAAAGAAAGAATACTTTATATTTTTTTATTTTCCATTTTATCATAGTCAGGTAGTCAGGTACATTTTACCCATTTTACCTTTAAACCTTTTATTGCATAGGTATAATGTGTTGATTATTAGGTTGTAGAATATGATATTGAATAATTATGATATCCCTAGACTCAGAAATAAGAATATTATTGTTATTTCAACTTACCTACTAGTTTCGATGTTAGGCGCAGTAAGTACTTAGGTAAATAATTTGTATAGTTATAAAGTAACAATCTCCTCAATAGTTGTTATTGATGTTGGGCTTATCCAACCTTACGACCCGAAGAAGAGAAATTTCGGTCAAAAATCGCTTTTCAAATTTATTCTCTGAAACATACAGTTTGCGGAACTCGTCCACTAGAACATTTTGTTGTTCGTCACACGGCAAACACTACACAGTTGGAAAGGAAATCACAACAATTCGACAGATTTTCATCTACTGTTACAACACAGC